>JAHWXV010075077.1:0-10185 GCA_024586415.1 Phrixothrix hirtus
TTCATTTGCAGGAGTAGTAACTGATTTAGGTCGACCAGCATCGTTATTGTTTTTCCTAAATGTACCAGTTTCGGAAAGACATTGATGAATCCTTGTAAACATTTTATCACTTATATATGTTGTAGCATAAAGGGGACGCGCTTCGAGAGTGCACGATTGTACATAAAATGTATGTCTGCCATTTCCAAGTTTGTATATATTAATGGCAGTTGTCAGACTTATGTTTTATCATACGCAACTAGATAAAAAAATTAAATTAATTTTTTCCTCCCACAAAACACAAAATTTGCAATATCTCTGAAATAGTTGAGTTGCGGGCCTATGTTGATTAAAACTTTTTTGTTTGTCTCAATGAGAACTATAAGTGGGTAAAATATTCGACAATAATTTTTAAACACCCTGTATATGGTTGTAGAAGGAGTAGTGTGTGCAACTTCCGTGTATTGACTATTCGTATGGAATTGCTCCGTACACGTTTATTTCTTATTGATTTTCCTCTGATTACTTTTCTAATAATAAATAAAGCGTACAAAATTTAGATCGTAAAAGTGTATTGCGATACTCATATCGTAAATAACTGTTACAAGACTAACACTGTAATAGGAGACCCTTGCCTTGGCAGATAATGATTAAATTTTAAGACTTAAAATAACTAAGAAACTTGATTATTCCCTAATGGGGTATATAAAATAATTATATCAAACCTACCAATACACGAAATTTATTTATAAACTCTGACAGAAGTTTCACCAACTAGAAAGGGTTCAAATTCTTCTCCAGACTTGTGAAATCCCTATAACTATTAGGAAGTAATAATGAATAACATTGGAAAGAATAACAACTGATATTTTTTGATGTTTTATTAACATTGCCCTAAACCAAATTTACTAACGCGTTGTGGCTTTGAATCCAAAACGTTATTTATGTAAGCTAAGGTATTGTATTCCAAGCAATCTATGCTTGGTGTTTTAGCCTATAACTGCGTTCTTATAACGAGTTAGTGGGTACGGCAAATAGCTTTGGAACCCTTCAGGAGGTTGCTCAAATCTGCACGTTAGCAGGATTCAACGATTTATATTTTATGTCGCATGTTAACATTTGCAATCCTTTATTTATTTTTTTAATTATCAAATAAAATAAAATAGTAAAGCAAATACTTCGTCAGATCTTTTGACTTCCTTAACAGTTCACTGTGTGACGTCCATAATAGTAACAGAGGTAGAAGATGGTCCTTGGTTTCATTGTTCGAACAAGAAAACTAAAGCTCGCAAAATTAGCTATAAAATATGTATACATATACATGTTCATAGCAATTTGAACCAAATCAAACATACAAGAAATTCTAATTAACATCTAAGTTCTAACTGATCGTTCGCTTACAAATTAATTACAATAAAAAAATATGCATCTAATATACATCAAATGAATGACGTGTTTAAATTTGTTTTATGGCTTTGATAACAAATTGACTATTCCTTTAAAATAAATATTTTGCAATTGCAATTAAATTAATCACACCTTATTTAAACAATGCTTTTATATTGTACCTAATATAGAATCGTTTATTTAGAATTATATTGTGACGTTTCAAATCGTAATAAAAGGTGCACGGGAAAGACAAAGGGTTTACGATCTACTCGGCGATAACTCGGTCGTGCGAGGCGGGTCCTGGTGATGTCCTCGGTTACTCGGCTTCGCGATCGGTATACCTGTGAAATGCTTATTTACCGGGGAATACCTTTTGTTAAAATAACGTCGCTCGGACTTTGGTCATGAAATGAACTTCGGTAATATTTAATGAACGATAGTTTCGGTTTTCGGCGGTATCAAAAAGAAAGATAGTAATAATAATTTATTTACAAAATTAAACGGAGATTGGAACAGCGTATTTACACAAATTATATCAAAGTTATAATAGTTCAAAATGAAAATAAAATAAAAGTAGTTTTCTGATAGCAGACAAAAATAGATTATTTACAATCATTTATGTATGCATGAAAACTTAGCTTTTGTATGAAATTTATACGGCTGTTAATATTTGGTGTCGTCGCGACGTTGATGCAAGTTTTCGGTGCAGTGTGTTCTGTCTCGGCTAAGTTCTGCGGTCCTGCTATATCTGAACGCGAAGGTCGGCAGTGTCTTTCGAGATCTGAGCACGGGCGCGTCGCTCTTGGCGGCCGCCGTGTACGTAGCTTATACAGGGGATGGATATCTGATGCGGTGGCGTTAGCGTGTGCTCGTGACCTTTCTTGTCACTCAGTATCGATAAGCGTCACGAAGTTTGGCGTTGTTTGCAGGTCGCTACATAGCAACTCGTCTGCAAATGACGGAATATCTTATATGATGGGTAATCTCGGTACAGGGTAATTGTGCATCCGCTATCAATATAACTCAATGCACAATCGCGTTGTCGGGCACTTGGCGTCGGGCACAAATAGTTATAGAGCAACTAGTTTGTGGTCGAATCAAAGTCGATTTTGTTGCAGCATCGACAGCGGTAATACCAGGGATACTCAGTTACGAAGTTTCCTGAGTTTATATTGTTCGACACTTCGGTCTGTCTTAATTATAGAGTAACACGAGGCAGATCTTGGTCTAGAATCTCTAGCATGCGGCGCGTTTTAACGGATTATTAATTTGAGCGGTATTCAGCAGTTTAGCAGTCTTAGCGAGTGCAGAAGACGTCACATGAAGATCGCTGCAAAATTTAATAACAAATTAGCTTGATTGAATAGAAAAGCTTTTACGGTTTATGCACGTGGCAATATCACGTATTTAGTATCATACAAAGACTGATTTTCAATTCGCAAAAGTATCTTATTTATAGTTAAATTCATATTTGCATTCTTTATTCGCGAATAAGGATTTCTATGGTTTTCTTTGTTTGCTATCTAATCAATTCGTATCTGTGCATACAACTGCGATATATTTTAGATCAAATAAACCTGAAAATAGATAAGTATTAAAGATAGAAGCACTCAACGTAGTTTGGTCATGTTAACCTAATTTGACAAAGTTCGGATATTAAGAATAACTTGTAGTTATTACTACTACTTCTTTTTGTTTTTGTTTATAAAAGAACTAACCATTAATTTTTCTTCAGACAAAAGGCCTATAAATTAAGAAACAATAAATATTATACAATTTTCAAAAATAATGAAATATAAGAAAGTTAAAATCAATTTAAAACTTATCTGAATTACAGTAACAGTAATAATCTATTGGAAATGAATTTAATTGAGTACATTTGGACGTATCCAATAGCATGTTTGTGTGTTATCACTTGCAACCTGGTTTAACGATTAAAACCGAAAACAATAGTCGGCTTGACGGTGTTTCTAGTACCAGTTGTTCAATAGACGTGTATATTCTATATTTGAGATTTTTAGTTAATATTTGAAATTTTGTAAAGTTACTCAATTTTAATTTTTGTGCAGTTTGATTACTAATAGAAGTTATATTAGTTCCACTTAAAATTTTGTGACGCCTTCGTGACATTTGACAAATATAATTTATGCAAAATTCGATTATTTTAATTTATTTTCTTTTAAATTTAATATTTGCTTTCATATCCGTTTGCTTTTGTTTATTGTAATAATTTTTCACTTAATGTCGATATGGGTACATGCTGCCAAATGCTAAAAAGCAAATTAATTATTTTTGTATACCTAGGATAGTAAATTGCTACTGTTGGTGAACGATAAAATGTAATTTATTTTTAATAGAACATCTTTAGCAGCATTTTGTTGTGTTTTTATTTGATTTAGCCTTGTTTCTCTCACTGACAAAAATTAATTTAGATTTTGTAACGTCCTAAATTTGGGGTGACGTTCTAATATTAAAGGTGCGTCCTACTATTAAAAGTTAAGCTAGCGTAGAGTGAAATCACGAGATGTAGTGACCTGAAATTTAAACGTTTTGCTAGATGGAAAAGTTATGCCGGCTAATTGATGAGACATTGGGACATAGATCCTAAGATAATACTTACTGTTTATTTCTGCCGGGCTCTCTAGAAGTTGTAATAAAAAATTTCTAGTGGTTACACAGAAATAAGTTCGTAAACTGGCAAATCAATAATCTTCAAGGTAGCAAATGCTTAAATGCAGGCTATGTTACTCAAATAAATAAAAGATAATTAAATAATAATGAATTTAATTGCTGACCATGAATTTAAAATTAAACAACGATCAAATTGCGGCTTCTAAATTTTTGGTTGAACAAGCTAGGTGATATATTCAATTAAATAAATTAAATTTGTTACCAATACGAAAACAGTAATCGGAGTTTCTCAGGTAGTAGTCAAACAAACTAAACTGCTTGCAGACAAACGACTGTCTTCCTTCTGGATACGATGTAGATAGCCAACGGTAGCTGGCAGAAATTGTTTACATTCGAAAGCCACAATTACTGAAATTTCATTAACATAAGTAAAAGATTCCAACGGAAAAATTAGAAACTTAATCAGAAGGAAACAATACGTTTGACTGTAAATTAAACGATTGAAGTTAGTGACGCTAATTCCAACCAGTAGAAAAGTAAGTCCTTTCGACTACTGAAATTTAAAAATACATCGGCAATATTATATTATTACACAAAATAATGTGCTTAAATTGAAGATACGGTATAGTAAAATTTTATTGAAATTAATTTTTTTGCCGCCAAAGTTAGATTAAGCCAAAAGGTTGAAAGCAAATTTTGAAAACCCCCTTTTTGATTTTCAAAAGGTGGATGGTAACTATTTATTTGTTGGATGTTACATAGAAGTTTGATAAGAACGGTAACACTGCAGCACGCAACACTGCACGCTCGATATCTTTTCAAATAAAATAATACAATTAATGGTATCAGTCTTGAAAGCTATTTGCTTCCAGAATTAATTCGTAGAAATACGTATTAATTTCAATCGTAGAAGAACGTGAAATTTTATTATGTGCTAAAATACTTAATTTTGTAATGCGATGTAGGCGATCGTTGCAGAACTAGTGCTTAACGCTATTTCAGCTTTAACTAGCACAAAAAAAACTGTAAATGTATACGAGCAACAGCCCAATAATTTCGCTATTATAGTATGTAACAGAGAAATTTAGAATACGTTATAGGTAAACTTGGTTTACTACCACAATCAGCAAATAATAAATTAATAAGTTAGTGATTAAAATATTAAGTTAATTAATTAGAAATCAATACACAGTGTTACCACTCCTGTCAATGATTCCAATGCACCCTGAACACATGTAACCGTAACCATACGAGCGGCATTTAAAAAAGAAAGAAAGAACACCAAGAAAAAATTAAATTTTGGATGAGCTACAAGTCAGCCCAGGTCAATACGTGAAAACAGCCACAAATAAGACTTTAATTAATGTTCATTTTACGAATTTCATGATATGACGGTAACAAAGGAAGAAAAATACAAAATATAGAAAATTCAATTGTGCATGCTTTCACAACGGGACCCAAAAGTAGACTATCCGTTCTAGTCGACCATATCTTCCCTTTGACCTGCATGAAGCATATCGGTAACAATTCAAGGTTTCTGAAAACAACACATTCTTGTTAATACTTAAGGAATGTTAAATTTAGTTTAAGCCATTTTATTATTAGAATTAAAATTCATTATAGACTTACTATAACTGAACGAAATATACATAGGAAAATAACAGTACCACAATTTATAATTTTAAATCCATAATAGGATTACTAATATATTATAAAAGCAATGTTGTCACGTTTAATTTATTTCCAAAACTAAACCTACTTTTGCAATTTAGAAAAATTTCCTAAATTGTAAATAACAAAAAAAGTAAATTAAATATAACAAAGAAAGTGTTACAATTTCACAAGTTAATTATGTTTTATAAATTTCAATTAGTGTGCATAACAATCAGTTCTCTTTTTAAGAAAAGAATTGTAAAATAATTTTTTGGGAAAATTAGCTGTGCTCATATAGATATAGAACCTAACAATGAAATTTTGGATGAGTAAATTAAAGGTCAATTCTTTTGTTGTATGATCTCACAATCTGGGAAGCTTTATTACAAGGAAGCCTACTTGGTTTTTCTATCCGAATGCTACCAGCGTGAGTTTCTAAAAGGTAAATTATTTTAGCTATTTAATTTTCTCCCCTTCATTCAACAAATGGGTGCAAAACTTTTCAACAACAAATGCTACATGACAAACTAAGTAAAAAAGTTCCTATAAACAGGATCTGAAAATGCATCCTCTTCGAGATAAACACCCCCAAATGGGGTCGATGAAAATCATGTTATTGTTTGTATTTCCTAAACGAACCAACAAATTAAATAAAATTCGGTAGCTTGATATCATGCTTGAAGAACTATATTCACACCGATTTTAGTTGAGATTCATGAACCATAGGCGTCCGAAGTGGGGGTACGGGTAACGTTATCAGGCATATTTTTAATATTCTTCGGAAGTTTGCAGGTTTAAAGTTAAAATTAATTTTCCTGAACCTTATGAAATAAAAAGGTGCTCTTCTCTCGACTTCGTATTTATACCGTTTTCGAGATAATTGCACTTGATTATCTTAAAGTGCTAATCTCTGCTGACACTACAATATACAAAATCTGAACGTGTTAAACTGTTAATCGTTAGAACGTGGAATTCATACTAGTAAGTATGAGCGTAAAATGACAACAGTATCTAACTACTGTAAACGGCAAACAAACAAACAAAAATTTAATAAAATATTAGCTCTAAAAAGTTGTAAATGTAACCAAGATGAGTGAATAATAAGTATTGCTTAGTGAAAACAAACAATACAATAACAATATTTACATAAAAAAGAGAATGTAAAACAACGAGTATTGCACAAAAATTCAAATGTTTATAGCAAAAGCTCAAAATGTCCTCCTTCCGCTCTAATGCAGGCATTGCGGCCTTTTATCATAAAATGATAAACCCTGAAGGTTATGGTGGGATCATTCTAGATATTCGTTACATCCACAATTCCTTGAATGAGCTGCTCTCTTGAAGTTATTACAACTGCATAAATCATTTGCTTTAAATGATCTCGAAGATAGAAAGCAACTGAAATTAAATCCGGTAATCATGGCGGCCATCTTAGGGGACCCCAACAGTCAATCCACCACTTTGGGAAGTAACAATTTAACCATTCGGCGACCATTATGAGGCGATGCGACATTTTGATGTAAATACATACCTCGCCATATGTTTAGAGGAACGCCATCTAAAATATCCGATACATCATTGTCCAGGAACTCTAAGTGTTCAATCAAATTCAAGCGATTTTGGAGAAATAGCGGATTTAGCTCGTAACCGATAAAAATTCCCAACGAAAGGTTTATTGAAAAACGTTGCTGAAAGCTGGACACTCTTGTCAGACGTGGATTTTCTAAGAACTAGTGAACATTATGGGTATTAAAATCCCATTTCGCGTAAAAATGGTTTCGTCTGTCCACATGATCATTTGAAAGAAATTTTCGTCATCTGACGTTGTGCGTCACCAGCGTTACTGCTTACAGTGGTTCTTCCTGTTTCTTGCAATTTGCGAAAAGTTTTTGTAAAATCGGAGTGGTACGGTAAACAGCGATTTAGAAATCTGCGATGGAATCTTGTCGAGCACAAGAGGCATTACCGTTACAATATCCATATAAAAATACCATATCGGCATACTCATGTGCAGTAAAAGTATTCATAATTAATATTTTATGTACTGTAAACAGCAAAAAAGGTTACGAAAGAACAATTTTACTAAACAGTATGCTGACAGGTAACAACAACAGTGTGTAGAACAAGTATTAATAACAATTTCTTTGTTTTCTAGACTAATATGTTTTTATCAGGTTTTTTGGATTTCACTGTCGGCACAGATTAACATTCTCAGATAAATAAGTGCAATTATCTCGAAAACCGTGCAAAATATGAAATCGAAACATGGGGTTCGGTAAAATCAATTTTAATTTTAAACTTTCAAAATTCCGAAAAGTGTAAGACATATGTTTGATAACGTTAACCGTACCCAACAACAATCGGTGTGAACATAGACATTCAAGCATGATACCACACTACCAAATTTTACTTAAATCGATTGGTTTGTTTAGGAAATACAAACAATAACTTGATTTTTATCTACCCCATTTGGCGGTGTTTAACCCAAAGAAGGTGAATTTTCATATCCGGTTTATAGGGACTTTTTTCCTATTTTTTCATGTAAAATTTACCGGAAAAAATGTTGCACCCATTATGTGTATGTGTGTGTGCGTGTGTCTGTATGTGTCTGTGTGTGTGTGTGTGTGTGCGTTTATGTATGTTTGTGTGAGAGTTTGTGTGTGAACAACAAAAGTTAATTGGTTTTAACAAATTGTTAACAGTTATCTTATAATTGAAAGTGAAATATTTTGAAAAAGATGTAAATAAATGCTGTCGATGTGTTAATTCGTAGTTAACCGCAATGAAGGTCATTCTAAGGTAAGCGGCAAACATGTTTCGGTTATAAGAAATTATTCTTTGCGTAATAATGTAAACTAATTTTGATGGTTTCAATAATACCAACCGATATATTTGATAAATATTTTCCAAATTAATAGATAGTGATAAAGGAAATCCAGGCAAGGACCCAGTGATAACGAGTTAGGTTTGTTTATAAAATAAATCCGATATTAAGCAAAAGAGCATAATTATACACAGTTTATTGTAAAGTGGAAGTTTTACTTTTTCTAAAATTCAAAGAAAATGTCTCAAGATACGTCCGCAGAGTTTAAAAATATTGTATTGAAGATTAAAAAGTATTTCTAAATGAAAATAAGACCTGGCATAAACAGTATTAACCTTCAACAAGTAACAAAGCGAACAGCGGAATATTTGGGAATCAGCATACCAATTGTTGAAAGGATTTCACATGAACAAAGGATTTCTGGTGCTGTTACAGCAGCTAAACACAGATTTGGTGGGCCGAAGATAGGAATTGATGATTTCATGAAAGTCATTATAAGAAGACAAATATTCCTTTTTTATATTGAAAAACAATTTCCAACCATAAAGCAATTGAATCAAAGGATGAAAGACGATAATCCTGACTTTCCTCAATTTTGTCCTTCTACGCTAAACAAATGGGTAAAGGAAATGAACTGTATCTATAGAAAACTAGAAAGTAAACCGATGTTTATGAAGAGGAATTGTGTAACTACTTAAGGCGCGGACTGCTTATCCACTACCAAAAGATACAGAAACGCAGGTTGGAATAAATTTTATACTGATCAAATATCGTACGGCGCAAATCACTCTAAAAAATTTAGCTCGGTAAAAGTTGTTACAGCAGAAATTCGTGATAGCTTTGACAATTACAGGGGAACTATTCAAGAAGCTAATGGGTACAGAGGTGGAATCAAACGTCCGTCTGGGGCAGGACAAACAGTTATTATTTTAGATATAAGTAATGGAAATGGATTTTTACCAGATTATTTGAAATTCTTCATTGGTAAAAAAGGGTCTGACGATTACCATGATGAAATGAATAAATAGAATTATGAAGAATGACTCAGGCATGTACTAACTGTGATTCCCGCGAAATCAGTAACTGTTCTTGATCAAGCTTCTTATTATACAAAGTTAGATTCAGACTTCCGCAATCCTACAACAGCATGGAGGAAAGTAAGCATAATAGAATAGCTGATAAATATAAAACTACCTTTGCCCGAAGGAATTATTAATCTTAACTACTTAACGAGACCTGTACTGATAGAACTATCCCGCACATACAGTTTTCCGAAAAACTATATGTTCGATAAAATTGTCAAAGATGTACAAGAAAATAATGTGAAGCTTATGTGGCTTCCAATGGCCCACTGTGAATTTAATCCAATAGAATTCGTTTGGGCGTTTGATAAAAGTAAGGTAGCGAACTCAAACATGACTTTTAAAATAAAAGGTGTTTCGGAAGTTTGTCGATCAACCATGCAAAATGTATCAAAAGAGGTTTAAGTTAATTGCGTCAATCATGACATTAAAATTGAAGAAAAGTATAGAGTGAAGGAAAAAAATCATTGATATCTCCGTAGAACCATTAATCATTAATGTGTAAGATGGAAATGGAGAAAGTACTAACACTGAAATCAATGAAGACGATGAAGAAAATGTTTGTATGTAACTGCTATCGGAATATAACACTTATTATTTATTAACCTTCCGTGGGTTGGGCTACGG
>JAHWXV010075107.1:0-18259 GCA_024586415.1 Phrixothrix hirtus
CAAATCCTATGTTATTTTCAATTCTATATTTTAAGTCTTGCTTCGTGCTGTCGGAACATCTGTGCGATAACGTCGCCTGATATTATAACTTTATATGCGCACATGTGATATGTTAACCCTGAGGTTCTCAAAATTTTCTATTATTTGTATGCCTTACTAGCTAATTTACTTATACAGACAATTCTCAAAAGTTCATTTAATTTTTACTATAATGTCTAGTTGACAGATTATTACAAATTGTACGTTGCCAGTCACTAATTTCTGTTCTTCGAAACGAAAACAAACTGATCTTATCCTTATTTTGATTTCTTTCTCTTCACTTATGTACTGTTTGTGTCTTAATTGATTTTTCTTTCAGATTACTTACAAATATTCTTACAAATACTTATCTGCATAACCCTAGGTGTGGGAAGCAGAATATTTACGAGTATCTTCAAGTCCAACTTTTATCGCCGAAATAGTCTACGACGTTTTTACTCTTGTACGTCCAGACTTACACTAGCGTTATTCAATTGCAAGTGTGTGGCGTCTACCTTCCTTTCTTTTTCTAGGTTTTTCAGGTTGCTCCCTACGCGAGCTCGTACCAGTTTCGCGACGGCCGACGCTCGTCAGCGCCGATTCCGGGATTACTTCCAGCGATACCGGGAGCGAAGATTGCGCATGCCGATCTCGATAATTTTCCCGGTGGTTACTTCAGCCATCTTCTTTTTTTAGGTAACTACACCCCACTTCCTAACCTACGCGGCACTAGGGCCGGCCGGACATTTTTTACTTTATTTTGCTGCGAAGCGTGATCTTTCTAGTGAAGGCTATATGCGTTTGATTATACATCTTTGACGTGGCAATTGATAATCCATTTGTAGTTGTAGATTTTTTCCCTTTTTCTCTCTCATTTTAATAGTTGAAACTAACACTAACAATAAATAAAATAAAAATTGTTATATTGTAGTTTTGAATGTGACTAATTAATGTAATAGAAATTAAAATTAGAACTAAATTTATAAGTTTCAAAACATGAGTAAGAGATTAAATTTGGTTTCAATTATTATCACTGCTAATTAGTCACGTATATTAGAGTAAGAGATAGAGAGCGAAAGACAATGGGTAAAATTTAAAAGTACAATTTAGTACTGACATATGTAATAATCTTCCTATATGTACTGTGTCACTACTAAGCGTTTATTGTTAAAATGAAACATGTCCCCAATCCGCTAAAATTTCAAATAAATTATTTAAAAAAAAACGGTCATCTGTTTATGTGGGATGATGGTAACTAAAAACAATGTATGAAAGGAAATTGATCTATTAGCATACATAATTTGTTATACTAGCTAGAAAGTTTGAATGAATCAAAAGTATTAGTCAGCTTTGTCTATAAACATAATGGTATGCATAAAATGGGAATAAGTACCACAATTTCGAAAGTTTGCTCAACAACAGTACGGTGTTAATAAAAAGCATTCTATTAAACTCGGTTATCGATGTAGAAATCGGTCAACGAAGAATGAAAACTAATTCTGAAGATGAAAAACAAAAGGCGGAGAACTCGAGCAGAAAATAAACTCTCAGACAACTTTAAATTTCACCGTACTTAATTTATCTTCACCAACCGGACATTACTTAAATAGCGATGGTATTATTGTATTTTTAAATCGCTGAACGTGCTTTACATACCAATGACCTCAAGGGAACATGTATCAAAGTGTTTCAAAACTGCACGTCAAGGCGAGAAGCAATGTTATGCATTTAACCTTGTATGTTAACTAAGAACTTATACGCAACACTTAATTAGTATGTATGCCTTTATTACATAAGCTCAAGATCAGTTAATTTCTACAAAGATTATTTTTCATCATATTTTAGTTCAAAAAATCCCCAATAAAGGGATATTTTCTCAGAAATGCTTACGAAATAATTTTTACAATAATGAAAATAATAATTTTCTGTAAAAAAATTGATGTATACTCAGACACTAATTTTGTTGTTAAATAATGAGATGCTATCATTAAAAAACCAAAAATTAAACTAAAACTAAAATATTATCCCACTATTTATAGAATACTTAGAAAACTGTATTACGATCAAAACAATAAAACTGACTTTAAACGAGTATCTATATGTATTTTATACTTTTGTGCAGGTTTTCATATATTATTACAAATTTAAAACTTAACTTATCAAAATACAAATTAAATGTCTTTGTTAACGATAGGATCAATGACAACCCTAAAAGAGGGCGATACAAAAAATTTAAAACTTTAAATATTTTTAGTATCAAGAAGTATTAACAATTATAACAATTTAAGCTAATATATGAATTAAAAAGAACCCAATAACTAAATGACATAGATGATAAATGCAATTATTGAACTTCTTTATTCCAGAATTTAGTCTTACCCCAAGTAAAATTAATATTAATTATTATGTGCCGAACGTTTTCGTATATTTTATATATACATCTTCAGGGCAGTTATTCTTGTGTTGATGTTGATAATGAGCACCTTTATATAAACAAGATGATGTTCTATTTGTTGTTCATTATGCCAGTATTATAAAAAAATTATGAAAAGTAATGAAACAGCTTTATCGCACAGCAACTATGTTAATTATGAAAAAATTAAAACAAATTCAGTTAATAATTGATTGTCGTCGATAAAAGGTTGTTGTCAAATTTAAAAGAGATTTTATAAAAATATTTTTCTCTAAAAGGTTTTGAAAGTATAGAATTTCTTGTTTAGAATGTTTGAGCGATAAAATGACCTTAGTTTAGTTTAAAATAAAACTGTTTAATTAAAAACTATTTTTTATGAGATGAGTTATATAAAACTACTATAAAATGTGCTAGGTGTATGGTTTAAAAGTTTTGAATAAAAGTTTTGTATACAAAACTTTTAAACCATACACCTCGCACATTTTATAGTAGTTTTATATAACTAATCTCATTAAAAACAATTTTAATTAAACAATTTTATTTTAAAGTAAACTAAGGTTCATTTATCGCTTAAACGTTTTAAACAAGAAATTATAGAATTTCAAAACCTTTTGGAGAAAAATATTTTTATAAAATTTCTTTTAAATTTGACAATAACCTTTTATGGATGATAATCCATTATTAAGTAGATTAGTTTTAATTTTTTAATAATTAACATAGTTGCAGTGCAATAAAGTTGTTTCATCACTTTTTATAATTTTTTTACAATACTTACATGATGGACAACAAACAAAACATCATTTTGTTTATATAAAGGTGCTCTTTATCAACGTTAACACAAATATAACTGCGCTGAAGATGTATATTTAAAATATACGAAAACTTTCGGCAAATAATAATTAATATTACATTTACTTGGGGTAAGACTAAATTCTGCAATAAACAAGTTCAATAATTGCATTCATTATCTATATTAATACATCCCCAATCATAATAAGATGGAAACATTTAATGTACTTAAATAACATGCTTAGAAATTTTACAACCGGACATAATGGTCTAGTAAGGCACAACGCCAGTAATAAATAAGCGATAAGTATAGTGATTATGCCAGTAACATTTTATAATGATGCAAAATTGCTATAACAAACAATGGTTGATTAAATTGTTTTATTTACATAGCTTTTTGTACAATCTATGGATCATGGATGCGTATTTAGATATCGCTTCTGCTCCATACTTCTTCAGATGTTCATCCTTTTAAAAATTATAATACGTGGAATTACGTACGCGTATCTGCATTTTGAATTTTAATCCACGTTCAAAATAATTTTTGAAAGTGGCCGAACATTAATATATATTAATAGTATTTAATAGAATAATAATAATACATAATCAATAACACCTTATTTAAACATCAATTTTAGCATTTATTAGGTACCAAATAGCAATGCTGTCAATCCAGTTCCCTTGTGTAAGGAGCGCTTGCACTGCATTGTAGAATGCCGCAATCAATTAATGCATCCAATTAACAATATAGCCAGTTCGACGACCAAATGTTTATGCATAACACATTTCTGCATCTGCATCTGCATCTCACTTATTAGGAAAGTTAGAACTGGAATATAAATTTAATAAGTGTTATTATAAAGTTCGGGACTTGATACTAAAATCCAGATTACCTATAAAACAGTAATTATCAAATTTCAGTGATTATGTGTATACATTACAAAAATTAAGCCATTAACCCTACAATTATCTAAATTGATAATGCAAATTGAGAATATGTCTACAGAATCAAATTTAATAAAGGGTGTGAAATGTTTAATCCGTCTATTGCCAGGTATTAATGTTTAATATTTAAATATTTTAGGAAGTCATTATTCAATTAAAGCATTCTTGAGTTTGACAGATGTCGACCATTTCTCCTTCTATACGAAGTTGCTTTAATGGACATTCCCTTGTGTTCGAAAGTATTAATGCGTTTAGAATTGTTGCAAAAAACACCGTCACATGAAATTAAAGTAGGCTTAGGGTTCCATTTAATACTGAGGGGTTTTATTGTTCCAATCATGAAGCGATTATGTTTCAATCGGCTTTAGATGAAATCAGTTAATAATCCCACTTAAGTACTTACAGAGCTCTCGAACATGTGCCATATAGAGTTTTGGGTATCGGAATTTAGATTTTTCGGTAGCACTTAGAATATTAGTTGGAAGCTTAGTTACAATTTTCAGTTTCTTAGTGTTATCAATTTCTTTAATAAAATAAGAGATTTTCTGAAATGAATATTCGTTAAAGTTATTTCTAGTAGCAATGCCTTTACACCTGAATACAGGAACAAGATTTCTAAGCTACATTTATTCAATAGAACAGTCTGCAAAATTTCACAACTCATCGAAAAAATCCACTTTTCAAATATCTACTTTGTTATAATTGCAATTAATTCTAATATCGATTTTGTGTAATAAAACTGCGATTTTTTTCTCTTAAAATTTCTCAGCGATGAGCATTTGTTTTAAGTCATACTTTTTATTTATTTTCGTATTCAATATTAAATTATCAGTTCATACTAAATATAAAACATTCAGTAACTATCTCAATCCACGAAAAGGAAAGAATTAAAATTCTACAAAGGCTCCAATTAACTGCTTAATTCATTTTTAATAGCCCACATAATTATATTGATATACTCATCATTTAAAATTCATCAGAGATCAAGCTTCTTTATTTCATTTTAATGCTAAATGTACTTACTTTCACATAACATAGAAATTTTATGTTAAACGATTATTGCGGTAAATATAAAAGGGACGGTAAGTTTAGGAATATCAGCACTTTGTTTCCAAAAACAGCTTCATACATATTGAAGAAGATACAATTGCCGAAAAAGGTAGTCGTTTTGAATTTGTTGCTTAATACTACTTTAAACCAGGAACACCTTTGGAATATGATATTTATTAATTTTAGAATAAATAATGAGATGTTGGCACTGAGCGAAGCTGTACGACTACAGAACTACCGAAATTTACTTGTGATGAAAAATCATAAATTATTTTTCTTCAGGTACCTTTTACCAACCCAACTATTCTTTGCTCTGATTTAAAGAAATTATTTATTTGTGGTTGTTTACATTGAAAAAAAACTAAATTTAGAAGTTTATGAATATTAAATTAATCACACGGGTCGCTACAGTATTGAAAAAAGATTATAAACGGAGATATGACAAAATCTATTGATTTAAAAAACACCTCTCGGATACATTTTCATTCTAGCGATATTTATTTCTTTATTTGTGCACATCTATCGTTATTATAGTGATGCCGTTGCTTTCTTTAAATTGCAGCATTCTATCTTATTAACTAGATGAAACAACGCTAATAATATAGTAGAGGTCCCTGTAAGCACATTCACGAAATTTATCCTTAAAGAGACGTGAAGCCTTTCATAATCTCAAATAATGCGCTACGATTAAAAGTATCATATTAAATTTTTAATTTTGTGAGTTCATAGCGATCGTATTTTAAATAAAATAAGTTATTATATTATAATCAAATTTCAATCATAGATGACTTATCAAAATATTATGCTATATTACGTTATTATTTAAACAAAAAAATTTATACTTTAATTTTCGATTTCGTAATTTATATAAAGTGTCCACGATATAAGGTGCATTATTTTAACAGCAAACACATCTTAATATGCGCAAAAAAAACGCTTATAAAATATGTACCTAAATTGCATAGTTTTCAAAATTTTGCAATTAAAGATTTTAGCCCGCCCCTGCTTTTTAACTTGGGCTACTGTATTGAACAAGAATTGCTGGTCGGCTATACATCTTTAGCCACTGACTGAAGCCGAACGAATGCATTATTGTAAATACTCGATACGTTAATTACCATTTAAAATAAATATTTTATTTGCTTCCTTAAAATTTCTAGTGTTCTATTAATTCTACAAGTTTATAATTTCTTTAAAATAAAAACAAGTTTTTTTACTAATATATACGATTTTTAATATTTATACATTTGTAGTATTACATTTAAATAACTTTCACTTTTACACGGCTTTAATTTGTTTTTAATGAATATCTTGATATATTAATCTTTACAATCATTTGTGTTGTGTATAATTTCAATTTTGTGAAAATAATTAAAAATCTAAATGATAAATGATGTCATAAAATTAAACGTAATTTGTATACTTCATACAAAATATCTACATATAAATTATTGTAGATCAAACTTATGTAAATTTCAAATATTTATTAAATACGTTTATAATAATTAATCCATAAATAACTTATAATTAATAAGTAATAGTGTTAGTAAAAGAAAATTTTGATGGTTTCAAAGGAATACGGTGGATTACTTACAGCTGGCGATCTTGACTCTAAAGGTACAGTAGAAGTATAAACGTAAACTGACACTGTGTAAACAAAAATAAAGTAGTGTTTATGTTTGTAAGTACGTTTCATGGTAAAGCACAAACAGGGTAGAACCATGATAGATTTGCACCCGAAAATTTACAAATTTTTTTTTAATTAGATTAAAAATGTTTACAGATTTGCGTTCACAATGATATATTACGTACAATACATTTTTTTGCAATTTTCAAACTTTTCGTTTTTTTTTATTATTTAATAATAACGTAATGTAACCTAATAGTGTGGTAATAAAAGCCAGACAAGTACAGTTATCTATTATTTATATTTGGTTATAATTTAACAACTTGTTTTAATTATAATAGGATCTCTATGCGCTCACAAAATTAAAAAATATAAAATAATACTTTTCATCGAAACGCTGTATATTTAACATAGTAATTCTTCATCTCTAGTTGACTTCGTTACTTTTTTTATAGAACTGTTCTATCAACAAAAACTTACTGCAGCTGCAAATTCAAGAAAAGTATTTCAACTTTATTTCAAGAAATTTGACAATAAATATACCAAATTAATTGCGACGGGACCTAATAATTCCGAATTTATTGTTAATAATTATTCGATTAACTTATTTTTCATACTGTCAATAATAAAGTAGCAAAGTACGATTGCGCAGATTGGGCAGGGGGTAAAACCTTGCAAGTACTTGTGTTCTCTTTACAATGGCGGTATAAATTTATTGCATGTCTATAATTAGATGTTTCAAGGTCGTGTTGAATTAGTAACATTAACCTTAGTAACTGATAATAATGACCATTTTTGTGGCTATGGAAGAAAACATTGATTTTGAATCAATGTTTCCCGAATTCTTGCTTTATACCATTATCAGTCAGGTTAACTAGTAACGATTTCACTGCTAAATACCAATGATAACTAGCAAAATTACAAATAAATTTAGATAATCTATGTAACTTTTCCGACGGGAATCAGTAAAATCTATTAAGGGGAACAACAATGGGAGATTTGTTAAAATAAATTATACTTTTCAAGTATATCTATGGAAACAATTCCAGAAGAGGCCACTCGGTATTACTTCGCCTTCTTATCCACCGATGAGGAAGTATTTGATTGAGGTGATCCCTAACAAGAATCTTGTCCTTTGAGATCTGGATATAGTTCCATTACTATAGAAACCAAATCGTACTGTAAAAATTGAAGATACACTTGTCCTGTTCTGCTTCCATAAAAACACGATCCCATAATCGTACCCGTAAGTATCCTTCCCCAAGATGTTGAGTGTGGGTTATCTGCTGCTCAGTATCTACACTTTTACGATTTACGGTGTCATTTAGACAAAACGTGGCTGAATTAAAAAATAAAATATTTCCAACATTACAGCGTTCTTACATTCATTCACTAAGTTCACTTTTACGGTTAAAAGCGTCACCATTTAGTTCATGGACCCTTGATATCTTGTAGGGGCGGGAGTGATATTTTTTTAAGTAAATACTTTGAACCATTTTATGAATGATATTTGATCCAGACAGTTGAGCTGTACAACTTGAATTTACTTGAAAGCATAACAAGTCTACTTTTGGGCTCCCACTTCTTGGTAGTTCCTTTACACAACCACGCTTTAGAAATCTATTTCGCAACTGTTGAGTTAGTAATTAGATTAAGGGTGCAAAAATCTTATGCGGTATATAGGCAATTGACATTCTTTATGTATTGTAAGTTGCCCAAATTTCCTCAAATTATGGTAATTCTTGTTTAGGCAAATATTTCCTTGAAAAACCACTTTGAAAAGAATTTCTGCCACTATTTAGAATTACATAAAGAATACTTCCAAACGACAACTTTATTTGACAAATAAAAAGCCTTTTATTAGAAAAAAGTTCAATCTCTTGTTGTAAAGCTACTACCACAGTTTCAACAATTATTTCTACTATTGGAGGATTTTCGTCAAGCCTTTCGATTTTATTAAATAAATAAGTTCTGAATAATACAGGAATACTTTTTATTTGAACTGAAATAGTATAGTTTCTAAATAATCGGTTATTATATTTCATCAATTATCGCATATTTTTGATTATGTTATTTTAGTTATGAACCCAATAGTTCGCGATATTCTTGCAGTGATCGAGCTAGGATTGAATGTGAAAACCATATTTGGTATAAAAACAATCCAATTTTTAAAATAGCTTTATTTACAATTACCATCTGCCTTTTAAATTCTAGAAATGTCACATAATTGTTGTATGTAGCGCTCTTCCGCCACAAGAAGAGCATAAAGATACCTACTAATGTTTCCTTAAGCATATTAAAGACGCAACTTTTGACCGTTAGGAAATTAAACTGAATTGTCAATTCTTACGCCCTCTGTTTTCAATGACCAAACGATGACAGTTTTCGCACCCTTAAGCTCTGTGTAAATATGATTAAATAACACCCCAGTCAACCGTCATAAGAATTACTTTTTTTTGCCCTCTGAATAGTTTATTTTTTATTCAAATTCTAATAAAGCTAAACAATTAATTTTTAGTAATAAAAATTTGTTTTCAATAACGTTACGTATACAATCACAAACAATTTTAGTTGTTAGTTATCTCGAGCAAATGATGTTTATAATTTCAAATTTGTATGTGCTGACACCTAGAGGCAAAGTAACTAAATTTCATATACAATCACCATAGAATTTACTAAAAATGTGAATGTTTCAAATCGTCAGCAGCACCGCTGTTTTCTCCTTTACCATGTCCATGGTTTGAAAATTAACCTTAATTATGATATTTAATTGGCACTCAATTAATGTTTACCTTTTTATTTTAGGATGTAAAAAATTTGAACACGAATAGCGCTAGTTAAATCAAAATTAGAGACACTTGCAGATTTAGCTTGAAAATATATAAACGCATAATGCTAGTTACGATAAAACTATCCTCTTTTAAAAAATCTTGAATAATAAAATAACATTAATTGTGGGATGTGTAATATTAATAGGCGAGAGGCTCACCTTATGCTCAAGGCTAGCGTCCTCTGGAAATAATGTTTATAAACAAAATTGGAGAATCCTGAAATTTTTTGTTTAGGTTTCTTGAGAGAGCCCATTTTGTAAATAATTATACAACCTTTCTATCAAACTTCTAAGAGAAGTTAAATAAATGCCTTCCTCTTACTATAATTAATATCAACTCAAAGATCATGATATTCATGATATCAAAGTTAAACAATTAATTTAAAAGACATCTTTATAAAAAAGCCACAATTAGAACTCCAATTGTATATGATAATAGTCAATATCACAAAAACGTTTCGATGTTCAGACGCTTGTTCGAATAGTCATAAATATTTAACTAAAATAATAACGGCTCATCGATGGTGCTAGTAAGCTATAGCCATAAAAACGAGTTGAATTCACTTTAGTGACAAATAGACACTTGAATATCGCTATAACATGAAGAAAATAAAGTAAAGACAAATTTTTTGGAATATACACATAAGTGACTCAAATGTGGTAGATTTCGATTTATTGAATCAGACATAAATATCAGAACCCAAGAAACAGTTATTGAGCTTAGAATAAGACGGCAAACGTTATTCTACACTTCTGCCTACTTATGACATTTACTCGACCTTATTTGTTACTTAACTTAATTACTGACATTTCCTCTAAGAGAATTAGAGCTACAAGCTTCAAAAGCAAATTGAAAGCTAGCATTATAAATAATCAAATCAAAATGTGTAATAGGTAATAGTGTAAGCAGTTTTATAAAGTTTTAGTCAAATATTCTTGCTAGGTCAATAATTTATATTAATTAGGTTTGTTCAACAATATGATTAAATTGAATGTAAATGAAAAGTGACTTTAAAGTGAATATATTTACAATAAGTGACAATATAAGTGTTTCCGGCCTCTACTCTTCTTTAGCCCTTATTTCAGCTCTGGGATCATCGAGAAGTACAATATAAGCTATACGTACAATAATCACGAATTTCAGATCATTTTTGAACCTGAATTGCTGTGAAGCAAAAAATATTGTCCTATTAGGCCAATTGTTTGAGCGTTCATACTTTTCGAAGATTTCGAGCAATGTCCTAAGTAGGCAAGAACATCTCTTCTAAGGTGAGCGTCGGGGCAAACCCATTCTTCAGTCACATTCTCGGCTGAAAAGAAGTCGTAACTACTTGTAGAGGCGTTCGTCACCGAGTTCGTGGAGCCGCGGCGGCTTATATTGCCAACTAAATAAGTGCCTCCTCGAGCCTAACACCAAAGACGGCACCCGCCGTACAAGCACAAAGCGGGGCCTGAAGCCGATTTCGAGGTACTCATTTCGGCGTAGAGCCCATACAGAGGTCGCTTTCTCAAAGGAGTCGGGCTCCGACAACCCAAATAGCTCAGCACGACGTCTAAATCATTTATCCACCATCACTTTTTCAGCCCACCCTCCGGCCAGAGCAGAGAATTAGCATCTATAATCTCCCTCCACAATTCCTACCATGTTTTACAACGCGAGTGGCCGGCGCTTCCGAATATCGCTATGAGTGCCAAGCAGAGGTCCGGTTAGTTCCGCGTTGTCCTTACTGGTAGTCACCATTGCCGCCCTCGACCTCTCTTTCCTCCAGGATGATATCTAGACATTTGCCGATTTACAACACACCGACCTTGTTGGCGAGTCATTTCAAGCGTCGACGTACTATGGTTTCCGCTTACCATTGGCGGACATGCCATGGTCCAATGCAGAGGCATGGTGACTATGGTCAGTGCTGACGTGAGTTCCTATATTTATCGAACGTGTAGGAGGGTCTCCTATCATTTCTTCGCGAGACGTCCGATTCTCATGGTGGAATCGCATGGATTGGCATTGTCCATCGGGTACGTGGGGTCGCAAATCACCGAAAAACACCGCAGCAAAACCAGTTGCTTTCCCTTGCCGGGCAACTACTGGTATAGTAGTTAGTCTCCGTGCAGGGTACTTAAAATAATATTCATATTCGATGTCAAATTGTCTTGGTGTACGCCTTACTGATGACGGAGCTAACTAGATCTCTTAAGGCAGTACTAATTGCACAGCGAACATTTTTCTATTTTCGGTAATTATTTAGGGATACTCTCCTTTTAATGCGAATTCTTTTTTCTAATGCGACGTTAATTTTTGCGTTGAAATAGAAGTTCACTACGTTTTGCAGTTTGCAATTTTATTTATTTCCAAAACTTCTACTTTAGAGTACTCCTGTACTAACGGACGGCGTAATTCGTTTATTATAATCGTTTTAATTACTACATAATGTTTTAATTCAGCGTAGTATTAATTTTGTTTTTGCACGATCGTGAGTTTCTATTTATTTGCTCTATAGGTTGCTATTACCACCTTGGGCGTTTATTACCTGCATCTGCGTTGGTTAGAGCTGTTTACATCATATACTAGCAAAGTCGCTTGTAGTTAAAAGTTTAAATATCAAGCTTGATATTTGAAAGTTTTTAATTAATTTTAATGTATTAATCATGAAAAAATATCATAAGTAATCTAATATCAATCTTTTAAACGACACTTAGAGCCCCTAGTCCACAAGACTTTTACCTCCATCGAAATAGTTTGCCATGATGTATGAGAATTTATTGGGTGGCCATTTATGTCCCGAATTTAAATCCTAAAGTTAGGAGAATTGTTGGCAAACAGCTTATTATTTTCTGTCCACTTTCAGCGAAGGTGCCGGCATACTACGTTGTTTCGACAATGAAAAGCCCCACCTCTTCTATCTTATTCATGTCGCCCTCTTCGCCCCTGCGGTGCGTGTCATCGGTTTGGGCTAATACAGGCACCCCTTGTAGTTTGCCGTGTGCGCTCCTGTACAATCAGTACACTTTAGCGGCTTAGTTTTGGGTTTTGCGCACTCGCCCGTCTTGTGTTCTCCCGCGCACTTCACACACTGATCGGTAGCGTGGCAGTTTGTCGCCATGTGCTCATATTTTTGGTACCAATGGCACTGTACCTGGAGTTTTTCCTACCTAGGGGTCCCCACTGTAATCCCCGAGATAAGGACTACCTGGATCTTGAAAATTGCCTTCCCGACTTGCGTTTTGGCAAGTTTGGCGTAATAGAGGGGCATTGGGACTTTATTTTCACCCCTTTTCATGCGTCTGACAGACGCTACTGGAATCTGTTGCCACAGTAGGTCTTCTCAAATTTAATCGTCAGAGATACTCCCAGGAATGCCTCTTCTGACTGCTCTTAGAGTCTTCTCCTGGGGGAACTGATAGGTGTGGTACGGTACCTTCCTTTCCCCCAGGATTTCAGCCATTTTGTGATGGTTAGCCGCACTTACAGGCTGCAATTTTATTCCAAGGGCCAGGTTCTTCGTTCTTGGAAATCGTACGTTCTTATCTATGAATGAATCATTTGTTTACAGCTAACCAACGGGACTTGTCAAGAATAACAATTGGTGGAACATCGCCGCTCGTTCTTTCTGTTATAGTGGCTGCGGCTGCCGGTTCCGACGGGAGTTGCTCGAACCGGTTAGTCAGGTGGATTTTTCGCAGCACAGCTGGCAGCGTCAGCCTGCTTAGACGGCTTGCGTTTTTTGTTTCTAACTTCTGTGCAGCAATCTGGTGTGGTTGTGCTGAGTACTTGAGGATTCATCGCGTTTTCAGCTACACGTACTACTTCTTCCTCGGAAGAGTAATCTAACGTTTCCGTGATCAGCTTCTTCGTGTCTTCTTGCGCGGCTGCGAAGCACGTTACCGACGACGGAGTCGGCGTTGGAGGTGCTTCTACGGCACTAACTGTAGCTGTTGCGTGCTTCGGTATAACGCCAGTCGAAGTAGAGTTGACTGCTAGAGTAGCAGTTAGGTTGGATTGATACGAAAGAAAACGCCTGCGCCATTCGGATTCGGCTGGACAACAGAAGCTATCAACCATCGTAAATGAATATTATCGGAGTTTTACTAAAAACCATGTGGACTAGCACGCACTAAATAGATAACAAAACCAATAATAGAGCGAGATACTATAACCCGCTCACCGCTGCAAGCTGAAGGGGCCTAAGCTATAGTATCACTAGAACACACGGAGCCAACAACAAACACGTTCACACTCCATGAAAGCTCGGTGTGTTGAAAAAGTCCTCCTTAAGTAACCCCAGCGTATAATTTTATTTACACACTCAAGCAATTTGAGGACCGAGGCTTAACCTGCGACATATAAACTCTCTTTTGCTCCCTTGTTGCTTAATAAGCATACTGCTGAAAATGTTTCTTCAAAAATATATCAAGCTATTTCAACTTATTTTCTAATAATTAAACAAAATAGTTGGTTAAATGATAGCAAGTAAGACATTATGAATTTGAAATATTATACACTATTCTATGATATTTCAGGGAAATGCTTAAATTTCCCTAAACGCTTTAATTATCAAATTTGCATTTAAAACTATGTATAAAAAACCGTGTAATACAAGCTAGTAATAGAATAATTTTCTATTAAAATCACTCTCCACAACATATAACTATTCAATAAAGTTGATGTATGTACGTAATTCGTTTAAAAATAATTTCCTTTCTAATGAATTCTGGACCTAACAAAGTTATGTTCTAATAACTTAACTAATAGGAAAAGGGAAGGGTATCGTAAGTCCTAGCTATCGAAGATATAACTTCATTTTGTTTCTATTTATAGTGTGAAAGAAAGAGGAGCGCGTCCTGATTTACCTCTTGTTAACATCAGCAGCAACAACTATGAATGTCGTACAACATAAAGCTTTGCTAACAACTTTTGTATAGCAGAGTTTAAATTTTCTGCTAATCTCGTGATTTGCATTTTCTTTATCTGTTTAAAACACAACACAAAATGTACATCCTTTCCCTACCACAAACGCCCATTTATTCACTTTAATAAGATCAAGTTAACGATAAAATTCAAAACACATGGACACGATTACATTGGTTCTGCTACATTTATCTAAAAAATGTTTGAAAAGTGGTTGACTTTTAATAGCCTTCTAAGAGAGTAAAATACGTGATAGAAATGAAAATGTAACTTTATCCCTAATTTATCCAACACTTAAAGTTTCCGATATAAATAAAAAGTTTTTGGTCCCCTTCCACACCTACCAATGGCGTATGACGCACTAACCGCTTATTGAGCAATTTCGGGGAACGCTAAGCGGTCCAATTTTCTCATTCAATCGACTCTAAGCTTGCCTACAATTCAGGTTTAGGTGTTAAGAAGATAAAACTGCTGTTTAACGTTTAAATTTTTATCCATCTACAGTGTGAAACTCAAAATGAATCAATCTTTATGAATTAATAATGTTAATTTGTAGTTGTAGACGTTATTGTAATAATCAAAGCACTACTTTAAATTGAGTTTAAAAATTTTTGCTGCTTATTTTATAACGAATGTGTAAATCTTACATAATAAATTATAATGCAATGAGTACATCAACCGTTATCGTTTCTGTAAATATCCTTTTAATGGGAAACAAATTTCTAATCAAGAACGTAATAAATTTGAATATAGTTAATAGTATATTTTTATTTCTTTATATTCAAGTGGAAATATACAAGGCATGCTATTAAAGATGATCACCCAGTAATGTAAGTTACAAACGGCGTGCTAAGCTCGTATAAGAATTTCGGTATTTGAAAGTCAAATATCGTGCGTCCCACAGTTTCATTATAGGCGCGGCTTTGAGAAATATCGTACTTTAGCCAATTTCGCTCTTCGCCGTGAAACCTAATTTTGTAAGACTGAGACAAACCCCATATTTCCTGCTACATTTCTTGATTGAATGATATGAAGGAGTCGGGTAGGTAGTGCGATGCGCGAGTAAGAAAAGGCGAATACCGAAGGTACGCTTTATCCGTCTAGGATTGGGCACGGGATTTTCCAAGATTTACCTTATTACTACAAGAATTTTAGACATATATGTGATTTATGTCATTTTTGCATGTCTGCGCGTTTTTTAGCCAAGGATCACGTATGTCACAAAATCAGTAAAAATTGAAATGGAGGCCCTCTTCACATTTTTAGCGGTTTTCTTGTCGATTGTGTTCAGGAAATATACTTTAGATTAAAGACTGATTAGTAGACATGCAATAAATTCTGTTTACAACGGTTAAATACTTTTAAATTCAATAAAGAAGTTTTACACGCACTAAGTTATAAAATATAACTCGTAACTCATGGGCTATAAACGCTCGACTAGATATTGCTTATGCAGATATCTGTAATAAAGCATGTGTTAGCAAGTCCGGATTCAATATGTCACATCCTGCTATCAGGCTATCCTGATTTGAAAACGATAATACGGTTTTATAAAGACGGACTACAAGAGTTGCTAAACAATATCTGATGTGACGTTTATTCATGAAAATCGCAGTATTATTATTATTTATACATACAAATTACATTACCTGCAGTGCTAATCAATTTAGATTTCTAATCGTACTATCCAGTTACAAGAAAAGTGTTATTGATTTAAAAACTTCCTCTGTTAGTTCAAATTGTATATTACTATTTAACTACAAATTTAAATTATTTCTATCCCACCTAATGATTTAATTTTACCGTCAATTTTTGATTAGATGATGAGATACATCTAATTGCATAAAGTGGCAAGGTGCATTATGTTGACGGCGGATACATCTTGGTATCTATAACAAAACACGCTTATAAATTATATTTCTAAATTGTATTGAAATTGAAATTTGGAGCGCGAAATTACACGTTAATGTGAACGAATGCTGTCATTCATTAGACTATTTAACTATCGTAATCAATGTTTGTGGTACATTATAGTGTTAATGACACGTATCGATTATCAATAGACAATATCCAAAAGAAATATCAGTAAGCTCTAACATCAGTTTAACTATTTTAAAGAATTCTAATTAATAATTCCTATTTAAATTGTTTCAAATTTTTGTAATCTACATACAAGCGTTAATTTTTACTTAATATCCGTTTTGCGATAAAAACAATGCTGAGTACATTTGAGAAATTTACTATTTACAAGTTATACTTTTCTACGTAGCTTTCATGTCTGTTTAAAACTTGTTGTAATGTTCCACGATTTATTGTAACGGTTCTTCATAGAATTTTGCCGCTTGTAAACGCTTCTTCATCGGTGCCGAAGCGCTGACCGCCGAGAAACGAGTTCAGATACTGAAAGAGGTAGTCACTTGGCGTAAGGTCCTGACCATAAGGAGGATAATTAATTCCTCCTACCCAAAAGTTTCAACGAGGGCTTGTGCTTGAGAATCAGTGTACAGCCTTTCATTATCATGATATAGCAACATCCCGGAAGACAGGTGACCACTTCATTTATTTTGGATAGCATGCAGAAATTTTTTAAAGAGCACAGAATACTCTGCAGTTCCTGGTTGTCCCTTGTGAAACGAATTACACTAGTAAAACCCCACGTCTATTCCAAAATTAGGAAGACCTTACCTCGCGTTGTGAGAGTGTCACTACGGTTTTGATTTATACAGGAGATGTGTGTCGCCATTTCTTCGATTACTGCTTCGATTTAGGAGGCACGTAAAACACCTATGGCGATTTAGCCAAAAAATTGATTGTCTCCATCCTTGTAGTTCACTCAGGATAGCTAATCTGCTTTGGACAGCAACTTTGGAATCCATCCATACCGCAGTTTTGTACACACCTAACCTTGAAATTTGTGGACAATCTAATAAAAGCGAAGAAATTGTAAATCTTCTGCTTTCGTGAGATTTGTTATCAACAGCACTCACCAAATTGCGAGAGCTGCTCATCATGATGGTTTGCCCTCCTGATCAAGATAGCACTTTGCTATGGCTCATTATATTGGGGCCATACACTGCACAGGTATGGCGACGAGTTTTCTCTACTGTCATGTTTGTTGCTGCCACAAACGGGATTACTCGCCGTATTTAACACTCGAATCGTCTTAAAAGCTTTGATCGCCAATATGAAGCATACACACTAACGCTGTTCATACAACTGGCATTGATGCTGCGCAGAGTAATATGGTAATCCCCGTAAATACGATTTAGTGTTTAGAGTTTAAGGAGTTACTTAGAAAATAACCCTCATATTCAGTAATCTTATAAACGAAAACTAATATTTTCTTATTTAAAACTTCAGTTTTAAGTGTGGTCAATTCTATAAGACATAAATTAGTAGAAAAGAACATATGCACCTATATTGCACTAAAACCTCGGTAAACGGTTTTCAACGCAGTTCATTCACAAAAATGCTCCTTTTTATCAAGATACGAATAATATAGGCAGCTTTATTTAGATGTTCTATGTAATTTAGTGCGTCTTTGTGCATGTGTATAGATATTAAAGTCCGTAAATTGTTAATAATAATACGAGGGTTGCCTTTTATGTTGTTAAAAATGACCACTAGATGTCGCTAGTGTAATAAGTTATTGCCATATTCGTAAAATTTGACATTTTG
>JAHWXV010075149.1:0-13445 GCA_024586415.1 Phrixothrix hirtus
AATATGTGAATTTTTCGGTGACATGTGAAAATACATTATGTATCATCATCACATTAAATATTATTATTATTATTATTATTATTATTATTATTATTATTATAATTATTATTATTATTATTATACAGTATATTGGAATGCAGGCATAGATATAAATTGACCTATCAGTAGTGTAGCACTTACATATAATGCTTTATTTCGACAAGTACGTAAGTAAGTAAGTAAGTAAGTAAGTAAGTAAGTAAGTAAGTAAGTAAGTAAGAAGGTAAGTAAGTAAGTAAGTAAGTAAGTAAGTAAGTAAGTAAGTAAGTAAGTAAGTAAGTAAGTAAGTAAATAAGTAAGTAAGTAAGTAAGTAAGTAAGGAAGTAAGTAAGTAAGTAAGTAAGTAAGTAAGTATGTAAGTAAGTAAGTAGGTAAGTAAGTAAGTAAGTAAGTAAGTAAGTAAGTAAGCAAGTAAGTAAGTAAGTAAGTAAGTAAGTAAGTAAGTAAGTAAGTAAGTAAGTAAGTAAGTGAGTAAGTGAGTGAGCGAGTGAGTGAGTGAGTGAGTGAGTGAGTGAGTGAGTGAGTGCGTGATTGAGTGATTGAGTGAGTGAGTGAGTGAGTTATTGAGTGAGTGAGTGAGTGAGTGAGTGAGTGAGTGAGTGAGTGAGTGAGTGAGTGAGTAAGGAAGTGAGTAAGTAAGTAAGTAAGTAAGTAAATAAGTAAGTAAGTAAGTAAGTAAGTAAGTAAGTAAATAAGTTAGTAAGTAAGTAAGTAAGTCAGTAAGTAAGTCAGTAAGTAAGTAAGTGAGTAAGTAAGTAAGTAAGTAAATATATTTTCATCTACCATGTACCTTGATTAATGAATTGTCACTACCATTAATAAGGAGTACTAAAATAAGTTAAAATTACAAAGTAATACATATATTTGTTCAGTACTAAAAACAAAATAGAAGGAATGAAAACAAGTACCAAGTCAATAATACGATAAAATGATTTATACTAAAGGCTACTAACAACTAAAGTATTCGTTTATAGAATACAATGTGTCGGATAGTAATAGTGTGTTCAGTTTTATTGTAAACTGCGTAATATTTGCGATTAATTATATTTAATAGCAACTTGCTAAAAACTTTAATACCAATACATAATAGTGACTTGCTGCTTAACTCTAACCTAGCAGATGCAGGTCGTAAGTAGTTTGCCATCCTAGTATTATGTTGGTGTATGTCCTTGCTTGTACGAAATTTATTTTGTTGTGGTAAATGTATACACATAGTTCAAATACATATAGAACTGGAAGAGTAAAAATTTTTAGTTATTTGAAAACGTCCGTACAAATTTCATACTTTGAGATATTAACGATAGCCCTTATTATTTTCTTTTGTGCTTTGAAGACATAATTTGACATGGTAGAGTTACCCAAAAGCATACTCCATATCTTAGTCTGGAGTCAACCTTAGCAAAGTACTTTTGATTTAGTGGATCGATCGTCAATATACGATATGCTTAATATCTGAAATAGATATGTAATTGAAGATAATTTGACAGTGTGTTTTAAATTTAAAATTATTATCTAAATAAAGCCCAAAAATGTAATGGTATTACCACGGTCCATGATTTTGTTTTGCATGTAAATATTATGTTTAATGGGATTCTTTGTCGGGTATGAAACATTAAAGTTTTGGATTTTTAAAAATAATATTTAGGAATAAGTTGTGTTGAGAAAACCACGAATGCAAGTCATTAAATGCATCATTGCAGAATTGCTCAGTTCACCGCTCACTTTTATCCGAGAAAATTACAGACATATCATCGGCATAAGTAATGATGGTGTCATGTGAAATAGCTTGATCTAGTTTATTGATGTAAAAAATAAACAGGACTGGGCCCAGTACAGATTTTTGAGGTACGCCTATTTGAAATTCTTTAGCTTTATATGTAGATATAACCAATCTATTATTGATAACACCTTTCAAACTAACAAATTATTTACGAGATTTTAGAAAACTTTTGATCCATTTCAGATCACAAACTCTGATACCCAAGTCATAAAAAAGGTCAAGTAAGTAGTCCCGGTTAACACAATCAAACGCTGTGCTGAGATTGCAAAAATACACTACTGGGAATTCATCAGCCTTAATACGTTCAAGTATTTGTTCAAAAACCGAATGTAAAGCAGTTGAAATCGATTTGAACTAAAAACGCCATGCTGGTTACCGGAAAAAAGATTATATCTTGAATGAATTTAAGCTATCTACCCTGGAAGCAGATCTCAAAAATCTTTGAAATACCGGAAGTCACGGTAATAGGGCAATCGTTTTCGAGTTTCTGTCTATTACTGTTTTTAAAAATTGATACAACTTTGCCTAATTTTAAAGAATCAGGAAACTGTCCCTCACTGAAAAATAAATTGACTAAATAAGTTAGAGGATCGATTATAAATTCCAATGCCATTTTTATAATAAACGCAGGAATGTCATCATATCCACTACAATTTTTATTTTTGAACTTTAAGCTAAGTAAATTATATAACTCAGATTTAGAGTATGGCTTTAAAAATGAGGTATTGCCTTTTATTGCACACCTATCCAATTTGAGTTTATTTGTCATTTTAATTTGTTTATCAACTGTCTTTGGTGCGTCTATATAATAATCATTAAATAAATCAGCAACGACTGTAGTGTTTTTAATTAAAATTCCTTGATTATCAAAAGAGGTATTTCCATCATTGGAGTAGTTGTTATATAAGGTATGAATGACATTTCACACAGGTCTTATATGATTACTAGCATTGGTAATTTTGTTTTGATAAAATGGTTTTTTGGAATTTTTGGCTATGCTTTGTATTGTTTTTTTGATTCCAAATAGAATTCCTTAAATTCAGGATAATTCTCAGATAACACAAACAAGTCCTTTAAGTATAAACTAGATAATTTAATACTGTCATTAACCCACTGCTTATCCTTATTGTAAATGGAACATCGTCTTAGTAAAAAATGAGAACCAAAATATGAATATGATTGTACAAAGAAATCAAATTAGAACATCACTGATACCTTTATCAAATAGTAAATGCCTTATTGCGCACAATTGTAAAATAGTAAATACCTATATAATTTTTATTTTATCTCGGAATTTGAAGTTACACTAAATTTTATTAAACAATACTGAATGATCCATTATGTTTCAATTTTACTTCAGTCAAAATTAGATTGTTTTGCCCTGTTTTCCCCATATAATTTTAAACATTACTACGAATTATTGCAGTGACTTTCAAGAATACAAGATTTCATAAATTCATAAATTTAACAACTTTGATTTTATAATAGATTAAAATATTTTACTTCTCACGATTTAAAATATTAGATTCAAGTTTAGCGCGTAAATGTTTTACACAACATCAGCTACATGTGCAGGAACCTGTATTCCCAGAAGAATTTGGTGCGAAATTATATTCGATCACATAAAACTTTCCGCTTACGTTTATGGCAGTAAAACTTCTAACGAATGTATCGAATTCAAATTTACTACTAAAGTTCTGAATTGCATCTTCATATTTTTAATTATTCTAAATTTAGTGAACAGTGCTACTCCTTTGAATTATTTGTCATTGCAAATCAGCTTTATAATGATATGATATATCAACATTTCTGTTATATCTCGATTAAACTAATTATAATATACTCTTTTGGTTTATTTACCGAAAATTTACATTTTAAGCAAAAATTTCTTCTCTCGATAAGGCAATTAAGTTCATTCACTATTTCAGCATTTTAACTGTTATCTACTCTTATTTTATACTATACTCTCGATCGTCATTTACATCCGTCAACTTGATAAACGCCCACTGCCTACCAAATTTTCGTCAGTATGAGATGCATATAATAAGTTTTATCGCGCAGCAAATCAAAAGTATAAAACGACGACGTGGCGCCCTATTCCTTAAGGTGACTAACTTTCATGTAATTATCTGCTCATTCTACAACTACTCTCCAACAACTAGCATCATCCACTTTACAACAAACCGGCAAAGTAAGTTTGAGAACTCCCTACTTCCATTGTTATTGCATTTTTCGAGCTACAGTAAATTGTAAAATACTTTACCTGCAGAGTACAATTGATTAGATGCCCTGCTTACAATGTAACCAACATGACTGCGTATATTGGTATTTACTGGAAATCTTTCACATTTGTATTCTTTAATTTGATGTTAGGTTGCTAGGCTCAGATCGATACCCTTTGAAGATAAAGGATTTTCCGTCATTTAGTTTAATGTTGGTTCTTTTCAAACATTTCTCCTTCATAATGTACCGCATAATATTCGTAATAAGCAAACTGATATCATTTTAAAAAGCATTATATAGCAGGTATTCAGATTGACGTTTTGTAAAATATGAATATAGTTCGCCAGATATGTTCATGAAATTGATATGTTTGGATCTAGTATTGTATCTGAGACATTAAATTACAAAATTGCTGCTGGTTCATTTAGATTTGCATTTTTAAATCTCAATAACTTCAATTAATCTTCACAGGTGAAAAACAGCTGATTCAGTTTTCTCTATACAAGGCACTCACCTAATTATTGGTCTCTGAATAAGTAGTACAAACAATAATGATACTGAGAAATTCGTCAACCTGTAGCAAATATAACAATTTTAAACGCGTTGTGCATAACTTAAACTAAACAGAATTTTATGTTTAGAATATCTTTATCATTTTTCTAAAAGTTCATGGAGAATTTTAAGTCATTTAAAAATCAAATATATATATATTACATTAGATCTACTTAAATCTACTGCAAAACTTGAATATTATAAATTATAAAAGTGAAAGCATCACGCTGAGAAAATGTGGGCTGGCATTACAAAATCAGGAATCATTTGGGTTATGCATAATCGGTTCCTTATCGTTTTCAGGGCCGTGAAATGGTAATAAGATGTTGTAATAGGGTAGCAGCATTATTTTAAGTCCTAGCTTAGACTAGATGCACTTAAAATCCTAACACGTAATAATTAGTATCGATCTGTGGTTGTACATAGAATCTACATTTCGAATGATGCCGAAATATTGAACAAAATGAGACAAATCCTCTGCATTTTCAGTTTATTTCCTGACGAGAAGAATTCAAGCTTAATTCCTGGTTTTAAAACGTAGAATTTAGAATTCAAAAGAGACGAAGCGGTAGAAAAGTTAAGGATTTCACTTTACTTTTCATCTTAGCATTTATATTGGTCTAGTCGAACCAAATCGTTATTTTTATCGCTAGTCACGGAAACGATCTTTTAGACACTATTGGATGCCATCATAGATTTATCAGTCAATAGCATGCGCGTCCTATTTTATGGGTTAGGTCAGAAAATGATCACTTTTTAGCTGTCAGCGATGAGTAAAAATTGATATTGTCGGATGTAGGCAAAATAGTTCTTTGTAATTATTTTATTGCAACACATTTACCCCTGCCGTACATCACGCTGCCCATTTCAGCTTAAGAACTTTCCACACGCCATTCTTAACTTATCGACCTGTATGCCTACTTGTTTACTGATTTATGTTATAGTTTTACGATCAGTAAATGATAATACTTAGGTCGGAATAACATTTTAATAGCTGGTTATTGAAATATACGATCACCAATTTAATTTTTGGTAGTTTAGAATTACAAAGCACATCGAGGTTTAATTGGTAAATTATTTCACGATTTTCACGTAAAATAATTATGTTACGGTTTTTTGGAAAATTTCTATAAATAAGATTGTCCCAGAAGGCTTTTGTTTCTTATTTAACATTGTTAACCTATTTATTTCGATTTTCATCTTTGAAACGAAAATGATTTTGTAGAATATACTAATTGACTCATATTCTAGTGAATAATAAAGAAATCATTCCTTGCTTCCTTAGCACAATAATAAATATTTTAGATGTACATACTCCAAACAATCATCTAATCATAAATTATAACAGTGGTGTGTCGGGCATTGACAGATTCAATCAGATGCTATTTTGTTATGGTGTGCTCATAAAAACAATCAGGTGGACAACAAAATAAAAAAAAAAGTTAGCATATTTAGGATACCATACTTACTTTTTCACAGGGCAACAGGAAAATTATAAAATATTTAAAGTTTAAAATTCTTTGTGACTTTACGATCCCCATAACTGAAAAAAAATACCGCCCAACTATACCTTGCTGTGTTTGTACGATCTAGAACAAACGAGCTCAAGCTTGCTAAGGAAACCTGAACTATGTATGGGAAACTGTTTCAGGGCATATCCTAGGAACTATGTTCTTTTTTTGAGTTTGTGACTATGATAGGTTATCCTAGACAAATTACTACGCATCACTGATTTGATATGACTTTATTGTTGTTTTACCACTTTCCAGGCGTCCCAAAGTTATAAATCCTCAATATTTGCTACGATTGAATTCACAGTTCGATATATTTCGTGGTCGGCGTCTGATGCCCGATAGCCATTTACGTATTTGGCAGTCAATATATTAAATTACTTTTATAAACTAAACCTTGGTTTAAGCATTTAACACAATAGGCAATTAATATAAAAATGATTACATTATTAATCAAAATAAAACCAATTAATAAAGATCTTATAATAAGAGTTTAATTAAAACGGAATATCTTACAAAGAATTGAAACCTTATACAGATAGCACTATGTTATAATTGCAAAAACTATCACAGGCTGTAATAGCAATAACGCGTGCGGCAAAAAATCACGAGCATTTAACCATGGTCGGAAAAGCTACAGTGGAGCGAGGCGAGGTTCATCGATACTTTCGAGGTTGGACACTGTAAGGTTAAGACAAAATCGTCACAAGTGGGAGTCACTGTTCCCAGATCAAATACTGCAGTCAGGTCATGTTTGTGGAACACCTCGTACGTCAATATAGACTTACCCTTAGAGTGGAGACAGACAACTCTTATGACAATGCAGATACGGGATAAGGCTGAAAGAAAATGTACTAAACTATAAGTGGTCACTATTGAATCAGGAACGAAACCCCCTTCCTTGTAGGTTATTGATCTAAGCGTATTCTAATTTATTAGAAATAAGAGGAAAGTCGGTGCTTTTGATACGCCCTATATATCAAGATGAATTAGAAAAATCAATAAAAGCAAATTGTAGGCCTAACTGATGCGGTACAAAAGTTTAGAAAGCACTTTACTTAAGGTGACTAGCTAACGGAATGGGAGCTAAATTTGACTACCATGTTCATTATTAATGATTTAATTGATAAAAATTACATTCTTATAAAGGTTTCAAGTTTGACTTGAAACAAATAACACAAAATTTTTTTTTATCAGCAATTTGCTGGATCGAATTTAACTTATTGAACGCGTACTGTATAATTGTACGTAAAATAATATGTTACGGTTTTTGGAAAATTTCTATAAAGTGTATAGCAATACGGTAAACTGACCGAAACTGGCACGCTCAGAAAGGAAAGGATCCGTTTATATAAGAAAATTTTTCAGAATGAGCAAGTACTAAAGTAACACAAGTTAATGGAAATAAATGTATTTCGTATAACTGGACAAAAAAGAAAATGTAACTAAATCCATAAATTTTTAATACCAAATATATTTTCTACAGAAAATGTAAATTATAACACAACGTGGCAGTCAATGGGGAAACCTTGTATCTACTGCTTATTGCTATAATTATTAATTTTTTAACGAACTTATTGTTAGCGAAAATAAGAAATAATTATGAAGTAATTAAAATTTGAATTAAAAGTAATAACTAAAATTTATAGCAAAGACTCATTTTAAAGGGCAAGTATGGCAAAAACAATAATTCAGTTCGTATTACTAATTCGCATTAAATAATTTGTCATCCATTCTACCGGCACATTGTTTTTTGGCCGAACAATACTACAATATGTACACTAAAGACTGGTAAAGTTACACTACTTGTAACTTATAAGCGGTTAGCAGCTGCGTTGGATGTTTAGGGTAAGTTGTGAATTACCTTCGGAATCAATTAATTATTTATATATGCTAATTACTTGGATTGCTATCTAACATTAAGATAACGATAAAATTTATTACGAATATTGAAACAAGTATAAGTTTTTACTGACATGGACGACATAATTTAATATTTTGTAAGTGTAAATAAAGCTGAATTCTCGAATAAAGATATAAATCTTTAAAACGCTATAAATTTCCATTAAAATTGATTTTCATTTAGTTTATGTCTGTTATTCCTATTGTTTTCAGAAAAATCAATTTAATTCCAGTTCATGTAACTTTTACAATTTAATAGCAATATTGCCATTGCTCCTAGATTTTGTCAAAAAATTACTCAAACAGTAGCACTTTTGACTTTTACATCTAAAATGTAATTACGTTTATTATGTAACGAATGCGAGTTAAAACTAATTATTTATAAGCGCAAATTAAAAAGTGTCATACTACAGCGAAAAAAATTTATTAGTTAGTTCATAAATCTACATTTCCTACAAAACATTCCAATCTTAATAGCACTCTAAGAAAAAATATAATAATCTAGTTCATCAATTATACCATTAAATATAACTTTTAAAAACACTCCACAGTTTAAACTTGAAAGGCACTCAATGTGTAACTAATGAGTTAATTATTAAACAAGTTTTAATTGAACACTTTCTAAAAAGTGCTAATTATGTCTAAATCTAAAGGGAAACTGTGCTGTAGAAAAAACTCGTTAGAAAACTTGAAAGGGAAATGAGAGACTTCATTATAAAATCAATATGAATTGCTTTTGTAACACTCCAACGCCAATTTTTTCTTGATAATTAAATTATTCTGTCAGAAAATTCCACGTTGCTTCATTTTCTTATCTTTTATTAGAATGCAAGTTTTCTTGTGCGTCTGTATTTACTTCAATTCACAAAGAGTTTTTTGCAGATACCAGAATCATTTTTGAATAGAAATATAATGAGTAGACAAGGGTCAAGTTTATATTCAACTTTTTCTTGAAAAGCAGTTTATAACGGCGTTGATTGCTTTCGTGTCATTTACACTTGTAAAAGAACTTTTTTGTTGAAGAACGAAATAATGAAGTTATCTATTTATACACCAATCAAACTGAATTCTGATAAGAAGTTTTCCAATAAAATGAAATAAATTACTGCGTATAGTAAGACTTTCCATAAATAAGGTATAAACATCTCTTTTGTTACAGTTTCACTCTATACAGGATGACTGTAATGTAATACAAGCTAAAATATTTTACATTGCACTGTGAGAATAAAACAAACCACAATAAATATAAAAACTATAATAACCAAAACTACTATAATTAGTATACGATGTAGTACCCGGTTGTCCCCTGAATTTGAATGTCCTGGACATAGTACAAAGTTGAAACGCTAGATGGCTATGCACATAACAATTTAGAAACCGCGCGGCATATGACGTTATAGCAAGATCATTCTTGTTTTACAAGTAATTTTGTAAGGCTGCCTTTTCGATGTACTGCGACGTTAAAAAGAAAAATTATTAGATTAAGGTTTGCTAACAGCTTTGAGAACGTGCAGCTAAAACTCATAAAATGCTTAAACTAGTGATTTAGGAAAATCATAGACCTATAACTGGTATAGTTGTTTCAAACACAGGCGAATGTGTGGCTGCGGATGTATGTTAGCACGACCTTCATCCGCCACAACCCCTAAAAATGTACAAAAAGTGCCAGAAACAAACATTCACGATGTTAGCTCGATTGTAGGATTGAATTACGAGACGTGTCAACAAATTTTCTTGGACAAATGAAATATGAGATATCTTACAGCCAAATTTTTTCCAAAACTGTAAGAACTAAAAGCAATATCACTTTCATGCTTGACGCTGTGATACTTCCTTTCTACTTGAGGATGAGATTGAAATGAATAGGATGAAAATTTGAGATGATACTTGAGATAAACTCCGATTGCTTTCGGGAAGTGGCTTTTAACAATGTTTTCAGCAGCTTAAGAAATTATGAGGTTGTTACGTACGTGTTGTGAGGACTGCCTTGAAGAGGTCGCTAGCGGTTGACCTTTAAGGCAAGTACTGTATTTTTTATAACGTAACTATACGAAATTCAAAATCAGGTTTAGCTTATTTGGGCATCCATTATATTTCTTTTTCTATTTTCTGACTATCTTATCAGCGGTACGTCCAGTCCATTACGTTCTACGTATTTTTTGCACATTCGAGACTAATATACAACATTTAATTAATTGTTTCCATCACTAAAGCTACACCTTTAATCTCAAGGGACTAAAAGTTTGCTTATACCTATGGGAGATAAAGTAAATTTAATCCCGCATGAAGAAATTAAATCCATGGCAATAACAAAAATTACCCAATTAAAATTTAAATAGCATTTGCCGTGAAGCATACATTAATACTTTAACAACTCAAATGATCTTTCAATCTCAAAATCATAAAATTCTACTTTCTTTGACCCCTTTTATTTCAAATTATCCGAAAGTGCAAAAAATATTGTGTATACGTTAGGAATAAAGGCTTTTTAATCCCTTGAGAAATTATTTCTCTCGATATCGTACGAGAAATAAACTTCTCTATCGGGATTCAAAGAAGAACTTCGGTCCCTTGCTATATAACATACCATTATTCTTACAATTCATTCATCATGACTAAGGCTATTAGCCAAGAATGAAATCTGTTTCTATAAAAAATTTGGAGAATTTTCACTTTATAAAAAAGTTTGAAGATTTATCTTTCTGTAATGGTATAAGGAAATCCGATCTTGAGCACGATAGGGGGCTCTATTCACGAAGGAAACTTAACTACGTAAACTTTAAGATAACTAGTCAAATAAAATACAGGTGTGTTAAGTCTTCCCAAAACTATATTTTCTATTAAATTATTTAATCGAACGTTTTCGATGAGACTCCTAAGATATTAAACAATGTTTAATTAATAATGTCCAGTGTAAATCTTCTTAAGAGTTTTGATAAGAAAGCATTAAGTTACACTAATGGTTGAATGTATCTAAAAATTAAATAAAGCTAATTAGGTTATGATGATAGCATACAATGTTAAATTGATTCTTATATACCTTACCATTTATTTATGTGTACATGATTTATACATTGAAATTTTTAATAAGGTAATTTAAAAAGCTTCTAAAATAATACCAAAAAAGTTTTTTATGATAATCTTAAAAATTGTTAGATTGGACGGTTAAAATAGTACATGAAAGCACCTAAAAAATGTTTTATTTTTTCCCGAAAGCGAAGTAAAATTTAAAAAAATATTTAAAACTGAATGGAGTACTTTGAAGAGTAGGTAAAATAGGCAATAATAGGAAAGTATATGATGTAACAGCCTGTCGATAGGGCAGTTACTCAGAAACGAAGCTACGATAAAATGGAGAAAATGAAAGTGAAGTTATTTTTGAAATTTAAAAAGAAAATTAAATCAAATCAGTAGTCAGGGCGTCGGTTGGGAGGCTCCCCACCGCCGCTCCCTCTAGCCCTAGCCCACTTCGCCCGCGGGGGCCGGAGACTTCCGAAGACGATCTGCTCGGCAACTTCAGGCCATTGTCCCGAATCTTAAGGCGCTCCTGATAAGGCCCGTAAGCACGGGCCGATAGTAAGGAGGTCGCTGTCTTTAGCGCTGGAGGTGCGCTTTAATATATGATAATTAGCTCCAGATAACGCCTTATCAATTGCCAAAGGCATTAAACACCTTAGCACGTGAATAGAGATAAGACGAACGCTAAGTACAACAGAACACCGATAAGACGGCGACACTTTTACGGCTATTATAGAAATTGAATCATAATTAAAATAGCAGTATGCTGATAACAGGCTCCTGCAACGGCGCTTCAAGGTCAACGTTCGATGAATCAGAGGCCGGCAATGCGCGCCAATTCGAGGTTAACGCCCTAGAGGCTCGACGACGCATGGGCCACGCCCGCCGCTCGAGAAAACCCGTCCAGCATCTCAAGACGTTCGGGAATGTCAGCCCAGCATCTTTAGGCAAATATCTGAAGACGTAAGCCGTACCACTCCGATAAAAATGAAGACCGGATGTGTCGCCAATAAATATTAACATCAGTTAAAGGATAAAGCAAAAGGCAGAGTGGGCGGATAGATCAAAAAACCAAAAGGTGAACATTGGCTGCAATTTTCAAAGATAATTTGATAAAAATTAGCACCTGAACGATGTCACGTGCTTAGGTAAAATAAGGTAGCACCAAATTAATTGCTTACTTTTAATAAACATTTTAGTAAATAAGCCGGCATTTGCTGTGCGATAAATGCAAGAATGACAACACACGGTATCGCACCCACGCTCGAACGTATTATAAGCAGCAGGCGAATGCTTCGATTTAAAAACAAATTAGAAAAGTGATAAGGCGTAAGCCCGGCAGATAAGGCTCGACGTGTCTAGGCGCGGCCTAGATACAAACTTATGAGAAAACCCAACGTACGATAGTTAATAGTTAAAATAGTTTACAAAACCTTATCTTAATAGCACCGTTTCAAATAAAATCTTTAAATATTTCTTTACAGCGCTCATAATATCGGAAATTTAGTAACCCCTCGCCTGTCCAACGTCAACTTAAAATCATACATTTTCCCAAAGTATGACAAGTGCTATTATTAAAAATTGATAGCGACGGCGTTGTTACCTACGGCTAGATAACGCGAGCTGAAAACGGAAGTAACCTGAGTAAAAAATATAAGCTAAAAGAGCTAAAAAGATTCAACGTTATTCTACTTTATCAGGCACCCGCGCTCGAATGATGAATTTTAAAATTTAATGTAGGGCAGTAAATGCCGTTAGAAACTTAATACCTATTGGGTATTATAAATAGGCGCGGTTTTTAAAGACGCCATGGGACAATGCGCACTTTTAATAAACATTAGCACCTGAACGACGTCACGTACCTAGGTAAAATAAGGCAGCATTAAATTAATTCCTTACTTTTTAATAAATTTAGTTTAGCAAATAAAACGGTATTTAATTATTGCTGTAAACGAAAGATATGACAATGGAAATATAAATTGATAAATTATTTTTAGCTAAAATATTTGTGTTTGTAGGCAAATCTTGAATAATAAAAATTTAAAAAATAATCAGGCTCCCCATTAGAGAGGTTAAAGGCGTTAGACCTTAGAGATAAGCGCAGAGAAGGAGCCCCCGCCTCGAACATCGTAGGCCGTGTTAGGTGATAGAAGCATTTCTATGAACAATTAGAATGATAATTAAGAGTATAGATAAGGCATAACATTCGTAAACAGGAAGCTCCCCATTATAGACTTCAAGGGCCAAGACCTTAGAAATCGAGAAGGAGACACCTTTGAACACCTACAGCTTGCAAGTAGATAGGCCGTGTACGCGACCCACATATTTTAAAATGCATAAATTTTATTCTACAATAATACTATTTCGAAAGAATTGATCATAATTTACTAAAAGTATTTCAAGAATTAAAGAATTTAAGG
>JAHWXV010075173.1:0-11086 GCA_024586415.1 Phrixothrix hirtus
TTTACATAGTGAGCGATATTTGCAATTTCTTCAAGAACAGCTTGCCGTGCTTCTCGAAAATGTGCCATTACAGTTGCGAGCAAACATGTATTTCCAGCATAACGGAGTTCCATCCCATAAAGCAAGAATTGTCCAACAATATTTAAATGAAACTTATGGAGAAAATTAGATAGGTATAAATGGATCGATACAGTGGGCGCCTAAATCACCGAACTTGACGCCATTAGACTTCTTCTTGTGGGAAACTTTCAAAAATAAAGTTTACAAAACACCATCTGTTAACTTGGAACATTTAAAAGACAAAATTAGAAACGCTTGCGACGAACTATCTGGAGAAATGTTACGCAAGGGTTCAGTGAGAGAAGTAAGGAGGTGATTGGATAAGTGTCAAGAAGTAGGAGGTGCTAACATTGAAAATTTGTTGTAGTGATTGCCTACATACTTTGTTTCTTTCTGTGTTTCTTAATATTAAATTAATAATTAATACTGATTAATAATAATAATTAATGATGTTTAATGTTTATATCGCAACTGTGAATTTTAGATAATACCTTTTTTTACAGATTTGGTTATAATTTTTTAACGGAAAAAGATAGAACATTTTTTTATTAACAAAATTTGTTTAGAAAAATTATCTCTTTTTAAATGTACCAAAATATAGTTATGTTTCAGGGAAAAAAATTCGACGACGTCATTGCCTCAGTTTAAAAACAAAAAAACATGCAATTACTCAATCCCATTTAAGAACCTCTTTTCAGATGTTTTCTATCGTTTTTCTTTTTCTTCTAGTAGAGTTGAGACATCGAGTTTCGCTCACCCTATACATTGTTCATATTCAATGTATACTGCATTAAATACAAATTTATTGAATTGGGTCTATCTTTTTGAATAACCCTGTATACTATTTCATGATTTTAAACGACGGTATATATCAGAAACTGGTTTCCTTATTTTTTTTTATATATTGAACTAAGATGTCCCTGAAATACAGGGTTGGGTATGGAATGGGGAATTTTGCGATCTTGCCACGTTAACTAGCTCAGAAGCAAGCGGTAGAGTAGGGGGACTATAGTGTAGGTCAAGTTGTTAAAAATTTGCTTCTTATCGGAATCCCTGTAGTTCTCATCAAGCCGAAACTCTCCTAAAAAGTAAGAATAAGGATAAGAAAGCTAGGGCGCCAGACGTTCTTCATTTGTACCAGAACCATAAGATGCATGTCCGATAATTATTCGGAGTCAAAGTACAGTATCCGCGATGATCGCATCTAAAGGAAATCTAAATTCACTTAAAGTAAAAAGTTAATGTCAACAACAAATTGGACATTTATTAAATTCCATCAACAATCAAATAGTAACATATTTATAAATAAAAAAATATATAATAATAAAGGTAATTTATATGCTGATCAAGGACACTTTTGACAAGCAAACGGTTATTGAAACGCTTTTTATAAATTGAAGCTAACATGAAATTGCTTATTAAGGTCTCATTCCTACCACATTCGATATTGCACTTTGTTAAATACAAAATAATTACGAGCGAAACAACAGTAAATGAAATACTTACTATAAGTCAAATCTGACATAAAATATTGAATATAACAATCAATTACTCATAAAAAGTTTTAAGAATAAAAGCGTCACTTAAATTGACATTAAATAAATAAAATGTGAATTTAAAGAAAACACATTAACAGCTGAGCAATGTACGTAATAAAGTAATCCTATACCTATCTAAAATATGTCCGTATCATTTCGGACTAGATTTAATTGATTAATAGTATTAGAAAAAATCTGGTGTGAGAAAACACACGACTTTCTCTTACGTACATAGGTATACAAATATGCACATGTTCACAAATAATTAAAATATTATTTACGGTTATTTTGGGAACGATAATTGTAACCGTCACCCACCCAAGTTACTAGACACGTAAAACCCTGCTTAACTCCAGAGATTTTCTCTAGTAACTCGCTTCAAAGCATTTTTTCAGGAAAACCTCTAAGTTCACGTAAAAGGATGTGAAGGACATAAGAATCGTAGCAAGTTTCACAAAAATTGTTAAAAACGTTTTCGAGAAAATCGCAAAAAACTTAAAAGTCGCAAGAATAAAATGGCACTTCTGGTCATTCAATTTTAACCTAATTCTTGCTATTTGATGTACAGGCGATATTAAATATAAATATAGTTTTTGATTTTCATATAATGATTACTTTTTGAGAAATGTTGTTCACAACTAATACTCCAAGTATTTTCGGTTACTTGATTTTCAAAAATTTATTAGAAAAACTCTTTGCTTAATGTAAAACTAAATTAAGTAGTTAAGAAATATACTAAGTTTAAAAACACTCGTTACAGTCGATTTCAAGAAAACCGTGAAATGAAGAATTCGGAAATTATCTAAAAATGACAGAAATAAAGTGGTACTTTCGGTTATTCGATTTTAACCAAATTTTTGATTTTTCAGGAAAAGGCGGTTGTGACCCCAAATATAAATTTTCATTTAGTTTTATAGTTATTGTATTCACAGTCAACAGTGAAAGTACTTCCGGTTACTCAATTTCTAGAAAACTTTTTGAATAACCGTCTAGATTAAATGAAAGGGTCTTAGATAATTAAGAAACACAAGAAATTAAAAAAAAATCGTTAGAGCCGATTTCGAGAAAATGTCGAAAAACGAAAAATTCGGAAAATATCTAAAAATGGCAGGAACAAGGTGGTACATTCGGTTATTAGATTTTAACCAAATTCTTGATTTAGCACACTAACGTGATTGTGATCTCAAATAAAATTTTCATTTAGCTAGGCTTTTTACTTTCATAGTTATTGTAATCAGACTTAACGGCGAAAGCACGTCCGGTTACTCGACTTACGGAAAATTTTATGAAAAACCGCCTATATTATATTAAAGGGCATTAAATTTCTAAGAAATGTACAAAAAAAATCGTTATAGCCGATTTCGAAAAAACTTCAAAAAACAAAAAACGACAAGAGTAAAGTGGCACTTCCGGTTTTCCGATTTTAGTGAAATTGTTACGATCGCATGCGACGATGGATAGAAATTCAAGTATAAAATTTTGTTACTCTAGGACTTTTGGTTTTCGAGCTATCGTGTTCACATACACACACACACACACACGCGCGCGCGCGCGCGCGCACACACACACACACAGACCAATTTTCAAAAACATGATTTTCGTACTCAGCAGACCCAAAAACGTGTATTTCCACTATAACTTAGAAATCGAAAATTTTGATCGAAAACAATACTTTCTCTTCTATCTATATTTCATATAGGTAAGAGAATGTAAAAAAACAGTAGAATCTTTCTCTAGAGAAATATTATCTGGACGCTCGTGATTTGCACATAAATTGTATATTAAAAAGTGAGTAAAATGTAATTGATTACATAGATCGTAATTCAACTCATATATTGCGTTAATTGAAAAGCTGTTAGTTCTATAATTTGAATTATTCTTGATACAAAGAATCCATAAGGAAAATACTTTTGACGCAGTTATTTTACAAAGCAAAGTAAATTTGATTATATACCTAACAGTTAATGTAATGGCACATAATGAAGCTAACATGAATTTTTAAATATGAAGCTATCATTTCCAACCAATCAACACATGTCACGTTAAGCGTGATAAGAAATTAACGGATAGCATCTTCATAAAATGCAAGTATTCCAAGCAATAATTAACGTATAAGGTATCCAGTAGTTAGGTAGATATTTTGGCGAAGTGTTTCCATTAATTTTAGGACAACTTTACATTGTTTCATTAAAACGAATATTAAGAAACGTAATCATTGTGAAGTCCTAGCTCATATATTAGGAAACACTTAATTAGTTATTAAAAATTGTTTACGACCCCTATTAGTCTCCGTACATCGACAAATTATGTAGATATTCCTTTATTAAAGATGGATTCAGCATATCTCAATCTTATAGAAAGTACGTTCCATAACAATACCAAAAATTAGGCTATTAAGGTCTGGAAAGTCGAGCTAAAGAAGATAGAACAAAAGTAAATTACTAATCAAATAAGGCGAGATTAATTAAAGCTTACCGCTGTACAAATTATGAACAACGCTTATGACAGAAAAAGTGCAGCATAACGCGTCTAACGGTATGATAAAACAAAGGCCCAAATATGGTAAATTAAGGTGATCTACACTAAAAACATAGTAAAAAGCGGAAGATAACAAACCTGTTTTCTACTGAATTTAAACCTTCAAAAAGGATTTCTAGTTTCAAATATTTACGATAGATAGCGATAGTTTACAGGAAGAATAAATTAAATGAAATAATCTCTCTAAATTGTTTAAACTAACTATAAGCAACTGTTTTCAAATACTGAAATCATCAAAAGAATTATTATTCGCTAGAATAAGTATAGCTAAACTCCAAACAAAAGCGAATACTTGTTATTTAATTCTAAAATTCCATACCCATTTCTTACTTAAAAATTGTCCAAAGGCGTATTCAAATAAATATTAATAAAAGGAATTAGTTAGTAAAGTGTCAAGACGAGACCGCGACAATCTATATAAAACTATGTAATTTAATTTTCGATAATTTTATGTTCTTACAATAATGCCTATCGAAAGACTACACAATAATGCATACTTAAGTATATATTACTTTATTTGATTAACTTTCAAATTTTGTAACTTTCAGTAATTTTTGTAATTTTGTTATTGTATTTTATTAATTGTTGTTTAAGGATTTATTATACAATTGAAAGACTAGAAAACAAATTTTTAAAATCTTTGTTTGCATTCTGGTAACAAAGATGTGTTATCTCACAAGAATTTACAAAAACATAGTATTTAGGAAGATTTTATTTCCAGTACGTTTATTTAATTCATAACACTTCTTCCTAGCTTACTTGCAGAAATGTTAGTTCCATATAAATTTTCCATTTTCAAAGGATTATTTTACTTGGCGTTCTTAATTTAAAAAACTCGAAATTTAGTTTGTCACTATTTCTTTAGCGATTCTTGATTCTAATCAACTGCATATTTGTTGCTTACTATTTAAAGAACTTTTAAATATTATCTATCCTTCTAGCATTATAAATTATTGTTAATAGTTATGTCCGCTTATGATGATTACAAAATTGAATGCTTTGCAAAGTATTAATATTTATAATCATTAATTCGTTATTATTTTGCTCGTTTAATTAAATAAAATCGCATTAGCTAACACTAACTCCTTATTAACAAATATACGAGAAATTCACCAAGTTTTCAACAACCTAGGAGGTTTTCATTTTCGTTTTAATGGGAATTTTCACCGTACAAAAAGTTAGAAGTTGATTATTGAGTATTACAATAGAATTAATTTAGTGAGTATGTGCATATCCAATTTAATTTGAAAATTATTCGTAATTAAGAAAAAGAGAAATGATCTACCAGTTTTCGAATTATGTTGCAAATACATAAATTCAATTCAATAACGAAACATAAATTACAAGTAATGTCAGATTAAAAAAACAGGCTAGGGATTTAGTTTTCATTTGTCATTTGTCAATCTTGCAAATTACATTAAGCTATAATTGTGTTAATAGTAATTTCATAAATTAGTCACTTCGTCAGCTTCTTGAATTAGTTACTTTTCCATTTATAAATTTAGACTCAAGTTCAATTTCAATTGATAAAAAGGGATTAAATGTTATCTTTAATTTGAATTTGACAATTAATATGAAACGGACGTTTCTGCGATATTTGAAATATTTTTTAAAGCAACAACGTTGTAAAACAAAGTTGTCAAAATACCCGCAAACCACCTGTAATTATGATTACTTAGATGAAAACTTCTTTTATTTTCGATCTATTGTTTCTCCTTGTAAAAGAAAGTTATCAGAATACCCGGAAACCACTTGTGATTATGATTACTTAGATGAAGACTCCTTTTATTTTCGATCTATTGTTTCTGCTTAACACGATACAAGCTGATGTTTGCCGCTGGCAAAATGTTTTGTTAATTTTGAACAGAAGAACTCGTCAAAATAAATTTGTAGCGAGTGTTTTTGACGGCAGTTCTGATTAACACATTGAATTAACAAGGGCGATATACGTTACGCGGGTAGAAATCGCCTCGTAATGACTAAAATTTAAGTCCCAAAAACGGGAAACCATGTATTGGTTAAGTGGGCTTTGAGAAATTAAAAGAAAAGAGATATTAGCTACGTTTTTTCATTTTATATCGCCGACAAAAGAACGAACGGAGAGTTAATTTTAAATAATTGTCGATTAAGGGCTAATACATAACTATAGTATTCCCTTCGGTCAGCTAATGTATTTGAATTGTTTTATAGAATTGAATATATAGTCTTGTAACGAGACCCGTAATTGATAAAAATTAATTCTCTGATTTGATGAATTTACATCCTTTGAGGTGAATCAACTTTTATTGCCTAAAATATTAAATTAATCACTCGTCTTCACCCAAATAAATGAATATTAAAATATTTTGACAATTGTTTCGGTTTAATAACTTTTTACAAATAGTAATACCATCATCAGAAAACAACAAATTACAAAACTAATCCATTAAACAAATAGATAATAACAACATAACAAAACTCGTAAACTAACAATAACAATAAATTAAACTGAAATAGTAAATTTTGGAAATCAAATAAAATGATAAATTAATGGATTAGTTTTGTAATTTGTTGTTTTCTGATGATGGTATTACTTTTTGTAAAAAATTATTAAACCGAAATAATTGTCAAAATATTTTAATATTCTTTTATTTGGGTGAAGACGAGTGATTAATTTAATATTTTATATGGATACGCCTAATTTTACGTTATACTATTTACTGCTTAAATTGCGATTACGTTAATTCCTCCTTAATTTATTTCAATATTCTGTGAAAGAGCAACGTTTTATTTTATTTGTGTTAAAATAATTAATATTCAAATTAATGTAACTATATAGATATCGGTTTGATAAGAATGTGAATAATTGTAATGTAAACTGTTATAAAAAAGTTGTCTTGTAATACCGAATTAACTAGTCAACTAATTTGGAAGATTTAGCCGAGAACGAAATATTTCAACCTTCACAAATTGTTTAAATAATCATATTATTTAATAAAATAACAGTTACAAAATAAACTTCATACATTCTGTGTAGACACAACATTTGCAGGACCTTTATCACGATTATGAGAAATCAACGGATAATGAAACTGCTAAAGTGCACGCAGACTGATTCTAGGAAATAAATACCATAAATGCTTACTTGTATAAACTAACAAACTTATGGAGAATAATTTATCATTTTATTAAAAAGTCTAGAATGTTATAAATCTAATTATGCATAAGTTAAAAATATTAATGTAACTGAATTTGCTTGAGAAATTTGCATTGGCAAGAATTTAAAACTTACTTTTAGTGTTACAAAAAATAAACTAATAATGTAAAAAATATGCTTTCAACACCAAAAATCAAGATAATTAAGACCGCAACTAATGCCGATAATCAGAAATCTGTATCTTAATTTTTGTACTTGGTCAATAATTACTCTCCCACTACTAGCAATAAAATTGGAAACCGTAAAAGGGCTGTTTAGGATCATATAAAAATCAAAGCACACAATGAAAGCTTGATTTAGCCAGTTCTACTGAGATACAAACAATTACAGTATTGCGAATATGTAAACCGAATTGTTAATAAACAGATGCCAATAAATTCAATTACATTGAGGCTATACTTACAGATTTTTCTTGATTTCAATAAATAACACCTAGATCCAAATCCTAGATTGTATTACTAGCTGCCAGTCCGAGTAATGGATAAGCACTAATAACAACTGCAGTATGATTTATCTAGATAAATACATGAATTTCACCTACAGTGCAATTTACTGCGAAATACAAAGGTCTGCCGGAAAAGAAATTGCACTATGCATTATCCACTAAAAACAATCCGGGTCTGCATCGAGCATCCGTCAGGTACACACGTGTTTGTTGGCTATTCCTGTATATTCTAGATGCTATAACTTAGGCCCATTTTGTTTGCAGCGGTGTGTTTGTTACAGTATCCATATCCGCTAGTGGTACGAGATAGTGCGTAAAATTATTTTATTTTACGTGTTTGACTGTGCCCAAATCCAAGATGTTGCGAGTGCTCACAGAAGAGCAGAGAGGCGCCATAAGTTACGTGATTAAGGTATCAAACGAGTTCATTAAATGCTGTATGATCCTGATGAGTTCCGATAAGCGGAGAAGAGCTTACCAACTTCCTGTTAACGTACTAAAACGCCTAAATGAAAACATTTTGAAGCACTTGGCCTTTCAGAAGAAAGACAACATAGCAATCGCCGTGCAGAAGGGGAGCGCACAAATCAACACCAGGAGGGTAGCAACCGATAGTTCGATTACTGATTCTCCGAAGAAGATGTGGTTTTTCAGACAGATCCAATGACCACAGAAAGCGACTGTTTCACCGTCTAGAAGGGAATAAAAAGAAAATCACAGAAGTAAGTCACCCCGGATCAGCGGCCGAGGTGACGGTGGCAACAAACAACATGTTCGGTTCGTTGGCCACCCTCTAAAAGGCCGAACAACAAGAACTAACGCCAACCTCCCTGAAAAAAGAACAGATGCCGCTAATTGCCGTAAAAAGGAAAGCTCACTGGATCGACTTGTCCGAAGACCTCCGCCGAATAGAAGTGAAGAACATGACCATGAAAGTCAAGCTCCATCTTAACACCACAAGCGATCATGCGTCAAATATCTAAAGGAAAGGGAGTTGATTTTCCATATAATTCATTGTTTCTTCAATATTACGCTTCTGTAATTAATTTAAAAATGTGGATAAAACTATAGTTTACAAATTATTGTATTCTTTTTTAAAAATTTTAACTGTAACTATTAAAAATTAATAATATTTGATTATAGCAGTTTAGGTTGCCTATTCACTGTTTCTAGCGCCCTTAAGAACAAAGATATTATATACATTAAATTGATCTTCACAGCAATAAAATGTTGATTTTGTAGATGAAAAATCATGACGGCTATGTTAATTGTCACTTTATAATATATTTCTCGAACGTTGTGATTATACTTCATAGCATGTACATATGTTACGGTTTATAACGGTATTATAGTGCGTTCAAACCTCCAAGTGCAGTATGGGGCTTATGGGAAAACAGTGCATGCTCCCCAAACTTATTTGCCAATAGAGTACTGCACAGTTTTACAATACCGTGAATGATAAGTATGGTATCAGAGACACAATTTCTAAATACTACAAGGTTAACTTCAATCACACATTTATCGCAAAATTACCTGATAAGGCGTTTATATTAGCTGCATGCGTTCTAAAAAGAACGCTTTTTAATAAATGCAGTTAGTTTAATTTGAAAAATATTGATAAGAAACGAGCAATAAATGTGGCAGTATATGAAGGTTATGTGTTATTAAATTACATTTTACATTTGGCAACCCTCCCATGCAGGACAAGGATAGCGTTATTGGGAAATGACTAAAGATAGTAAAAGATACATTTAGTCCACAAGAAGTTTGAACGCTCTATAATAGTATTGTTATGAAACGGAATAAAGGTTTGACATCAAATTGCTGTAATTGGCCGATAGATATCGTTAGCGCAAAAAATAGTGTACGGCACGATCTTTAAGTGCCTTCGTACAACATATTCCTAAAATTCTACCTTCGAACTTTTTCTCGGCTTGTTATACGAGGGCGGTCTGATGAATGACGGGTTTGAACATGAGAACATAACTTTTTCTACAACATTTCATTTTATTTCTCGATATAGTCTTCTTTTAGCTCGATAGACTTAGTCCAACGTTTTTCCAATTTCATTACGCCATCCTTGTAATACGATTTATTAAGTCCTCGAAAATATAAATTAGTTTCCCATTCAACTACCTCATTTGATTTGAATCTCCTTCCACCAAGCCATTTTTTTCAGATTTGGGAACAGAAAGTAGTTATAAGGTACTCAATTAGGAGAATATGGTGGATGCGGAAGCAATTCGTAACGTAGTTCATCCAATTTCTGTTGAGTTTTCCATGTGTGAGCTGGTGCGTTGTCATGATCAAAAAGCACTTTCTTTTTTGCCAAATGTGGTCGCTTTTTCTTTATTTCAACGTGAAATCGATCCAATAATGCCACATAATAGTCTCCTGTGATAGTTTTTTGCGTTTTAAGATAATAGATGAGTATTAAACCTTGTGCATCCTAAAAAACAGCCGCCAAAATCTTTCCAGCTGATGCAACAACTTTTGCTTTCTTCGGTGCACCTGAACCAGCTTTAATTCATTGTTTTGATTGTTGTTTTGTTTCAGGCGTGTAGTGATGCATTCATGTTTCATTTACGGTTATGAATCTACGCAAACAAAAATTCATTTGCATTACGTTGAAACATCGCCAAACATTGCTTTAAAATGACCACACGATTGCGTTTTTGTTCGATTGTCAACAAACGCGGCATCCATCTTGCTGACAGCTTTTTCATATGTAAATGTTCATGCAAAATGTTACCCACGCATTCTTTTGAGATGTTTACGATGTCAGCTATCTCACGCACTTTCACTCCTAGATCTTCCAAAATGATATCGTGGATTTTATCGATCATTTCTTTGGTGGCTACTTCGATTAGTCGGCCTGAACAATGTTCACCAATTGTGCTTGTACGACCACGATTAAATTATGCAAACCATTAATCACAGTTAAATTTGCTGGATCAGATGTGCCATAATATTTTTGAAGCTTTTTCTTTGTTTCTTTCGCGGTTTTCCCACGCATAAACGAATGCTTCATCAATGCACGCAATTTGTATTTATCCATTGTTTTAACACAATCACAAGTTGTTTGCTTTTTACGACGGTCAAACATAAACTAAATGACATATTGTTATGATAATTTTTGTACTTTGACAATTTATATTTTGAATGCCCCACGTTTGGGCGTACCATATAAATGATGTGTTATATTTGATTTAAAACAATTTTTTTATTTCAAAACTTAATTTAATTTTAATTATGTTGATTATCCACGTTTGAATGTCGTATAAGTATGCTCTGTTATTTATTAAACAA
>JAHWXV010075194.1:0-13491 GCA_024586415.1 Phrixothrix hirtus
GAGAGAGAGAGAGAGATATAATTAGAGAGAGGAGGGTGCGGTTACCGTGAATAGTGATGAGGCACTATCCTATTATATCCTGAAATTTTGGGCAGTTTCAGTGGGGACATGTGTCCATCGAAAATGACCTCAAATCTGCAAGAATAAAAACAGCAACAAACGAAGCGATGATTCAAAGAGTTGAAGCAATATTCCTCGAAGATCGTCGCATAAAGCTATTAGCAATAAGTAGAATCTTAGAAATATCACAACTCAGTGTTATAACCATCTTACATACATGACAGTTTCAACATGAGAAAGAGATAGGCCAGGTGGGTTACACATTTACTCTTACTCGAACAAAAATTGCGTAAGCTGGAAGCTTCGCGTCGTTTAGAAACGTTAGCTGGTGAATCTGACCTTTTAGCTTAAGTTGTGACTGGAAATGAGGTTTATTTCAAAGTAAATTATCAATTTACACAGTGGAAATAATAGGCTATCAATACAAATCAGGTTTAATAGTTGTAAGTTCTCGAACTATGCACTGAATTACAGGAGCAATAGTAAACGGGGTCAAGTAGTATTATAATTAGATTTGCTTTATTTTGTTTATTTAGTTTGAACCTCAGTAATCACTTAATTATAGGAGAAAACCGAGAAAATGTAGAATTGAGAAAGCGAAGCACAGCACACTATGTACGAACATTTATGTTATCGAGCACAGTGAACGGCGATAGCAAGTTAAGGTCATCTTAATTCCTTTTAAGGCAACTAGTCCAGATTATTAATATAGTTATTTTATATTTGTTTTTATACACAGTTGGAAATTATGGTTGAATTATTTGTATATTGCAGAATTACCTTTTTATTTCGAAATAAACATACCGGCAGCGGGTTGGACCAGGGAGGTTGCTACAGCTCCCAGGTCCCCTGCAGTGTACAGCAGAGAATGACGGAAACACAGGGTTCGGAGTCCTCGTTGACTTTCCAGGATTGGTCACTTGGCAGTGGTTTTCAGATAGAAGGGAGATTTCACAGAGTTTGATCTAATGCTAAGGCGGAAAGGTCACAACATATCAATTTAAATTTTAAAATGAATAGAAAAGTGTATAATGGTTGCACATATTATAGGTTATTGACCCAGATAGGTCTCTTTAAACTTTATAGTCAGTTGAGTGTTGTTAAGTGAGAATTCATTTATATTACATTACTAAATGCAAATGTTAAATGCGAGAAACTCATTGAAATAATATTAACTTTTATTGAAACCTCTTCCTCATTAAAAAAGCATGGGTAAAAACTAAAATTGTCTTGCTTTGGCTAACATTTAAAATGTTAAGAGACACGTTATCAATATCACAAGCTAATAAAACCAATCTTCCGAAGTTTAGTTCCATAAAAACATTTTTCTCATTACATAAATTCTACCAGAATGAGATAGTAACTGCTAAACAGGAAGTACGTCGAAATTACAAGCGAAAACTAAAAATAAAAATAAAGAAGCGTGGGATATTATAATAGTAATAGAAAACATTTCAATGAATTTAGGGTGTAGATGCAAACATATTCAACACTTACTTCACTAGTAGGTATTGCTCAAAAAATTATTGTGATTAACAACAAGAATTGTCATTGAACTAAACGCCCCACTTGTTTCAATTTTAATTTCAAATATATTACCCTCAATTAAGTACAGAGTGGAATTGACAAATCAAATAAATCCAGACAATATGTGTTTGGTACATCCATTGAAACAATTAAAACAATTCGCGACATCATTGTTTGTCCCATCACTAAACTGCTTAACTGCTATACTGAAGAGGGCATTTTCTCGATGTGTTAAAATTCGCTAAAATGATTCCAGTGCTTAAAAAAAGGTGATTATAATAACAACAAATTACCCTTCGATTTATCTGTACCAGTACTGTCAAACACTTTGGAGCTAACTTTATACGAACAAATCTTTACATTTTTAAAAACTCGAAACATTCTAAATGGTTCGAAATCCGATTTTCAAAGTAAGAGATCAATTGCACAAGCAATTATGACACTAATTAATGACATTTCTAATTCTGTTGAAGATTATTTATATGTCAGCTTGTTTTTATGATTTAACTCGAGTATTTTATTGCATTTGGCACGGTTTGCTCAACATTCTACTGTTAAAACATGATATCCTACAGGGTCTGTTCTGAATCCCCTCTTATTTATCTATATTAATGATTTACCGGATACCGCCTCTAGCTCAAAATTTATTTTATATGCCGACGATATACTGCCCTCACTCCTATAAATCTGAGCAATAAAAAACATGATTTACATGTTGCAGCTCAAACTTGGTTATATATTAAATTTTACGTTCAAATAATAATATAACCACCGAAATGACATTTTCTCTAAGAATGGTAATCATAATTAACAACCCATATTTTGCTAATTTATTAGGAGCTTTAATACATTCACACTTAAGGTGGAACCACCATATCGACGTTTTATGTTACCTACTTAGTAAAGCCGTTTTCTTATTGCGTAATCTTAAGCTCGAACTTAGTAAAGATTTCTTACTTATGACCTACTCTGCATTATTTCAGTCGAAATTTGCATGTGTTATAGTAACATGGGAATAAATGATCCATCCCAAACGAGTATTCAGAGTGGAAAAAAATATGAGAATTATGAATAATCTTAGCTTACGAAAAGATTTACGCCGGTCCTTCATTAATTTAAAAATTCTTACGATGCCATCTTTTATCAAACAAAATCTACAGAAGTATCTAAAAAATTCTTTCCTGTACTCATATAATTCCAGAATTTCTATGGATATCAAAAGTTATTGTTGATTCCCTGTTACTAGAAATTGTGACAAGTACTACAGTCCGCTATTCTTTAACTACTTGTTTGAGAAAATTAAATGTCTTCCTCTTAATAAATTCCGAAGTATCTACAGGTCATGAAAGTCATGAATTTGACTGACTGGTGATGAAAATAATGAAATTGGGTTTCAGATCATGAAATATAGGCGTATTTGGGAGTAAATTTAAATATAATATTAAAATCTCTATGAAATAGCACACCTACTGGATATCACCATGTACATAATTTAGTTTTAACGTTGTTTACTTTGAATTCCGACTAGCCATGAATTTAACCACGGATATCATGGAAAAGTAATGAAAAACTCATAAATTTGTATTCTTTAAAGTTTGTAGTCACCCTGAGTTCAACATATACATTCAATGAATTCTTCACAAAAACATAATTGACAATAATATACGAGGACCGGTCCCTTTGCTCCGCCCGTCGCTCATTTATACGCCGAAGTAACTATTTATTTTCACGTGAAGTAGTCGGCTTGTATGTATAGACAAACACTACAACACGACAAGTTTGAATCTGTTAGCGCTTGTGTGCAGTAGACGTCTGATTTCGAGCGAGTTATATATCAGTACTGAAATGGAGCGTGTCGTGGAACGAGCTGTTACTAAGTACATGCAATTAAAACAAATGACTCCGACTAAAATTTACTAAGATTTAGTGGATACGTTAGGGGAGTCTGCAGTATCATATGACATAGTTAAAGGATAGTCCCATGAGTTTAAATGTGGTAGGCTATCGTGTACAGATCAACAAACAGGTGGAGCGTCCAGAACTGCCATCATTCAAGAAAATGTGAAAAGGTTCATGATCTCATGCTGCAAGATAGACGAGTAACCATTAGGCATACAGTTGAGGATACAAGTCTATCATATAATGTGGTATATAGTATAATTACGCAGCAATTGAAGATAGGTACCACGAATGTTAACAAATGCTCACAAGCAAACACGAATAGACATTTGCAGCCACCTTTTATCACGATATAGACAAGGCAAGAAGAATTTTCTTGGTCGATTTGTAACCATGGATGAATCTTCGATTCATCACTATGATGTAGAGACAAAAATGCAAAGCAAGGAATGGACACATCGAAACTATCCGCCACCGAAAAATTTAAAATGCAACTATCGTAAGGGAAGCTCATATTATCCGTGTTTTGGGATGCCGAAAGTGTAATTTTAGTGGACTTCCTATAGAAAGGGGCCACAATTGCAGGTGTTTATTATGCTAATTTAATTTACAAATTGCGACAGTCAATTAAAGCAAAACGTAGGGGAAAGTTGCGCAAAGGTTTTCTCTTGCACCAGGATAACAACCAGTCACACATCTGCCATTACAAAGGCTGCAGTAGCAGAAGCAGGCTTTGAATTGGTGAAGCATGCACCATATTCGCCGCACCAAGCTCTCAGCGATTACCGACTGTTTCCGAAACTTAAGGAACAATTGCGTGGAACCCGATTTTCTTTAGATCATGAGGTGATATGTGCGGTAAATCAGTAGTTTACAGAGGTTAAACAATATTTTTTCCGAGAGGCTTTAGAATTATTATGTTGAGAAATAGAGGTCACATATTTGAAATATTGTTACTGTAAGTAAGTCAGGGGTGGAGTAAAGGGATCAACCCTCGTATTATGTTAAATCTGTCTGCTCAGTTGTATAATTTTGACTTGTGTAAAACACTTTACTATTATAAACACCAATAAAGCACTATTATTATTATCCGCTATCACAATGATTGCATTAAAAAGAAATAAATGCAAAAACTGACTTTATCGGTAATGAACTCTTTCCCTTGATCCTCTCCCAGTGGCATCAGAAATGCTTCCGCTGTGTATTTTTATAACTCTCTTACATTAATTTATTTTTCTCCTGGCCGGGAATAAACTGTTATTTATATACTTGTTTTCAGATCGCAACATTATATCCATGAGGGTATAATGAAATATTATTTCTCAATGGTATATACCATCCTTTGACAATTGTCATGTTATAGATAAATGACAGCTTGATAATGAATAAAAGTTAAGCAGTTGTTAAAAATTCTATATTGTATGTTAAGATTGTCAAATATTATTTATTTAAAGTAAATTTTCAGTATTCGCTAACAAACGAAATGAATACATATAAAATTGGCAACATATAACTTCCTTTAATCTTTTCTGCATAAGTGCTCAACATAAATAGTAAACAAGTTGCATACAAGAAAACAATTTGGAAATCAAAAATGTAGTTTTACCGAATATTATTTTGCATTTTCCATCAATTGTCTGTTTGTAGAACACTATTTAAAAGTAATAAACGAAACACCACCATTCTTGATTTATTGTTATAATAATATTAGAATAGTTTACAGATGTCTAAAATACAAAAATATTCAAATTTAAGACTTTAATAAAGAATCACATAGTAAATATTGAAAAACTCCCCATAGAGTAAGGAGCGTCAAATTTATTTCCTCCCTCCCCGGGAAATTTAAAACCACCATTGAAAAGTTATCCAGCAATAGCATCTTTTAAATAACAAAACATTTATCTGACGTAAAATGCAAATAAATTATAAAATCAGATAAGGCGAAAAGTCAACTATACAGATATCTACTCGCCAAAATATCGCTTGTAACACATTGAAAGAGTTTAGGCATAAGCTTCCCAGCTATAAAGAACAAAATGGGTAACAATTTGGTACTATCTTCATCTACTTTCATTTTTTCAGTTAAAATACGTTTTGTTTAATATTTCTTATCTTTTATATTTTGTTATGTAGGATATCAAACTTTTAAGACGACCATATACAGATGGGGTGGCCAAAACGTAGTCCGCGGTCGACCTGTCGACTGTTAGGCTTCTGGAAGTAGTCCGCAAAGCTGACGTGAACATTGAAAAATATAATGACAAATTCAGAGCTGATTTAAAATGGAAGTAAAATAAGTATTTAGTCGCCGTCAGGTACTTTTACCAAAAAAGTCGCCCCTAACGTCTAAAAGTTTGACTAATCCTGATATAGAGAATAAAATGATCTATCAGAATTGGTGTGATACAAAAGGTTGCTATTTAAAAACCTTCATCATGGCATCAACAGAAAGAAATAAGAATCCGATATTGGGTTATGCATAAAAATGTGTATTTTTTGGCATAAAATATTCCAAACTTTTGCCGCCAGTGATAGAGTAGAAACTTATTAATCCAGCAAGCCCCCCTTCGTTACCACTTTTTGTCGACTAGCCAAACTTAGGTTCTATAATCCGACCTTCGGCGAAGTTTAGCATGCAAAACCTTCAGTAAGCCGGCATCTGTTTTTCTAGTGAAATTACACTTATTTGTTCAGGTAAAATATTAACTTAGTTTAATATATTTAAAAAGTACTGATCCGTTAGAATGCTCACAAGTAAAAACGAAATATAGAAGTTAGATACAAAGATTAAAATGTTATATAAATTAGATAATGATGCAGTGAAAACTAAATTAGCCAAACGCTGCGATGTTGGACGTGCAACAATTTATGATATACGCAAAAAATAATCCAAGATTGAGAATTTTGTGAAAGGAGCGAGTCAGGAACAGAACGTAGTCAAACGATGGAAGGATGCGTTTTACTCATGGTTTCTTGAATAATGTAAAAATACATCAATTACTGCTGACATTTTACGTGAAAAAACTTATCTATTTTATGAAACAATTTATAACTACAGTAATTTTAGAGCCAACTACAGCTGGTAGTCAAAACTTAAAGTAACTTATGGTATTTGAATGTTAACTATAACAGGAGAAATTTGCCCAGTGATGCCATTGCTATTTTATTCTATATCAAGAAGATTATGGGGAAAGTTGAAGGGTTAAGTTTAATACACAATCAAATCTACAATTCTAATGAAAATAATTTATTTTGACGCATTGTGCCGAATAAAACGTATGTATATAGAGCCAAAACAGGAGCTGTACAAAGAAAAGTATCCAAAACTAGTCTTCTTCATTTTATGTTCAAGTACTAGCGACACTCATACAGTCAAGTTTTGATTATAGTGATGTTTAAAAATCGCATGACATTTAAAAACATACGTATTCTAGTAATTTATATTAATCAGATAGGGCAAGAGTAATCTTTTATTTGAATAATTGCATCAAAATTTTCTATATGAAGCACAACGTTCCTTAAAATCGAAAAATCTTCCTCAAAAAGTATTACTGGTACTAAACAATCCTTCAGATTAAGGTACAAATAATGGTTGACGTCGAAGAACAGTCCAATGCACGTCATTTTTATGCCATCAAATTGTACACCACTATTGCAACCCATGAACCAAAATATTATTTAGACTACAAAACTTAACTACAAAAAGAAAAGTTTACTTAATGCAGTTGGCAAGGAAGGCCATGGTAGCAATACCTTAAATCGAATAAATCTGAAGGATATTGTGTGCGCAATCACTAAGTGCTGGAATATTGTACCTCAAAAAGTAATTACCTCTTTGTGAAAAATACTGTGGACTTAGATATACCCTTATGGTTAGATGGACAAGGTCCACTACAGTTGGCACACTTATCTGGAATGTCTCGTGGTTAAGCGCACTCTGATGCCTGGCACATAACGTCCTAAATTCCCGTGTGCATCGACATGCCATTGGCAACGGAGCCAATGTCGCGTTAATGGTTTCCTACTGCGGGATAGTTCCACCTTAATGGCTAGGAAAGAAGCTTTTTATAAAGAGTATTTTTATGCCACCTGAATATGCATGAGCCACATGAGTATGCGCTCCCTGCCTTTGCGCATTGTCCTTGCTGAAATGACGGGATAGTGCAAACAGAGAAGGACGTTTCTTGCCTTCTAATCAGGAATATCTACAAGGATATCTTATAAGGCAACATTGGGGGGATTTTCTGTTGATAGCTGGCATGTATGAAGTTGCACAGGCAGATTTAAATGCTTTCGTAAAGACTGCTTACATGGCAATTTAAATGAGTGCAAAAACTACTAGAATTTATGCACAAAAAATAAATAAATACGGAAAGGCATTCCTTTTAGATTAATGAAATTATGAATCCGAACTTAACGGAAACCAAAATCAGGGGAGTAACATTCAACGGGTTAAAGTTTTAAAACGCCCGATATTAATAATAAAATTATCCTATTATTAAGACAAATACTGGTAAAGCGAAAGGGGTCGATCGGTCGTAAAATATGAATCTATGTGAAATGCATTTCTGTCATATTCTTTTACACAAATTGTGAGATTAATAAAATAAATTAACGTAGGTAAATTACAGAAAATTCATATCGAGAGCATTTCCGATCCGCTGATATTTGAATGGTTATAACGCTTGAATGTGTCAAAACATCTCGGAGATTCTTTATGTTATTAATAGCTTCTCGTTGAAATTAAACTGACTTGAATTGTAGGCATGGCCCCTACTTACTCTGTATACAGAATTCCTCAAGTTAACAACGTAAAATATTGTTGTATTTCATTAATTTGTGATTTACACAAATGAAATATTTGTGTATTTACAAATCCACACGACCTCTTTAGAAGTTACAACTTTTCAACTGCAAAATTAAAATGTAAATTTTTATATCGAATAGCATAAATATATTCTAATTACACTATCAAAATTATGCAGACCCCATAACCTCGATATTTCAAAGGAATGCCGTAAAATTTAATTTTGACGCTAAAAGCGATTTCAGGTAGGAAATATGTTTTATTTAGATACTATGGTTTACTATAAAATTGTTCAAAGCCTAATATTTATGTTACTAATAGTTTATCGAATGAGCAATATTACAGTGTTTAAATAATTATCATTAATTGCTGATATTTTTTTATGATTTCTAATTATGTACTTATACATTCCGTACAATTGTCTTGAACGAATAATGTAGTCTATTGAATTGCTCCAACTATTCTTTTGACCTAGAGTGTAATTGTAAATTATACATATAAAGTAAATTTGTTAAAATGGGCTTCGAGTTATATACGTTAGTAACTGTTGTAATAATAACTATAAAATTGAAAGCTAAGCTCAAGTAATAAATTGAAATAAAGATATGAAATTGATGTATGTATGTATGTAGTAGCATTGTTTAAATTAAACAATGGCAGTAGGTTAGCATTATGCTTGTATCTTCATTCGAAAAAATTAATTTGTTGATGTATGCAATTGCTATGTTTTGAATTCACAATCGCTAATTTTTTCAAATAATAAACACAAGAAATGTATTCATTGATGGAGCGTATCTAAATTTTACCAATGAAAAAAGGTTTCTCAATTATTTTATTTAGACTGCTATTATAAATGCGGATCATATTTATCACCGCAAAAATAAGCATAACAATACGTTCAGACGGCCAATGTTCGCTTTGTTGATGTCTTGAATAATCATATTTGACTGAAGGGATTAATAGACCTTGTTATAACCGTTTACGTATCCCAGGGTGCAATTTAGCAATTTACTCTAGTTGTTGTGTAACCTGCTAGCATTTATAAATTTAAATATTACAGTGGAGTCTTTGACACATACTTTCAAATTATATATTACATTTGTTTTCAAATGAAAATAAATAAGTTAGGATTTGTAGCAAGTGGGCCCCGCTTCGAATAACCTCTCTGAATTAGACTTACGTCGCTATGTTAATAAATGCTTTCCTACTTACTTTTACAAATACTCATAAGAGTTAGATAAGATTTCATGCAATAAATAGAAACATAACTTATAGGTAGTTCAAAAGGTATAATTTACTTCATACATATTCAGTCTATAACATCTTTCAAAAATTGCAGTAAACTACTTTTGTTTCATATATAAAGTTAATTAAGTTTTTATGATTAGATAAATTTTAAAAAATCAATCACTTTATATTCAGTTTCTATCAACTATAAAGCTGTGTTCACACACAGATATTTTTGCTAACATAGTAATTAAAAAGCTGCACAACCTAGACTGCAAGATCCATGCAACTAAAAAGTAGCGTATTTAATCCGGCTGCTTGCAACTGTTACTTACTGTAAGCAGCCTGAAAAATAGCATAGTATGAATTTTATCGATGTTGCAGCCGTAGTAAAAATAATCATTTGGTGAAACTTTTACTACAACTGCAGCAAGTAAGTTTCATTGAACTGATAAAATTAACGTACATATATATTTAAGTGTTGCGTTTAAGGTGGTTAATACAAACGTTCAATTTTTTTACGTATGTATGTATAGATATCAAAAAGGTTATATTGTAAAACAACAGGATACTTTTTAAATTTAAAAAATTTTGTTGTCAAAATAATGTGATATAATATTACACCATAACATAATTTCTAGTATTTTTACGTAAAATTATGAATATTTTATAAGATGATGTTTAAGCTACGTTCACACGCATTTGCTTATGCTACCATGCTAATTAAAAAGCTGCGAAACTTAAACTGTAAGACGTGTGACACCTATGCAACCCAAGAAGTAACGTATGCAGTCTGGCTGCTTGCAACTGTTATTTAATGTACGCAGCCTGAAAAGTAGCGTAGTGTGAACAACATTTATCGATGTTGCAGCCGCAGTAAAAAATACTCATCCGGTTGAAACTTTTGCTGCGACTGTGGATGCAGCAAATGGTTTATTTATGTAGGTATATCAAATTTCAAGTATGATGCAATACATGAATTATGAATATATTTACAACATGACGTTTAGGTATTTACCCATGCACATATGAAAAAATGAGAAGTCCGTGCCAGCTCCAAGGTTCAAATTCGTTTACACAGAATCGTGCACATTGAAAGTTTATTGATTATTAACACGCTTTATTTTTAAAATATGCAGATTTATTAGCATATGTTGTGGTATTACAATCATTTTTAATAAAAATATTACACGCGCCACTTCAAATACAGCTGTTATGAGATGGGCCCGCCTTCTAATGCGATTTAAGCGAATTTCATTTCCAATTGAGCATGCACTTATCATTTCTGACTCTAAATGCAGATATATAACCGTAGAAAGTTTAAAAAAACTTTTATAACTGTTTTTGAGAAAAACGCAAAAAAAACTCAAAAACCCCAAGAATAAAGTGACCCTTCCGGTCATTCAATTTTAACTAAATCCTTGACGTCTCATGTTCGGATAATAAAAGACTTAAATACAAAATGTCACTTTTACATGAAGTTTAGTTTTTGGGATATTTTATTCACGATTAATACTTTACATACTCCCGGTTACTCGATTTTTGAAAATTTATTAGAGAAATTGCTTAATTCATATAAAACAGAATGAAGTAGCTAAGAAATACACTAAGTTTAAAAAATATCATTGTTGCTGATTTCAATAAAATTGCGAAAAACAAGAATTCGGAAAATATTTGAAAATGACAGAAATAAATTGCACCTTCCGGTTTTTAGATTTTGGCCAAATTCTTGATTTAGTATACAAAGGCAGTTATGGCTATAAATATAAATTTTCATTCAACTAGGACCTTTAGTTTCATAGTCATTTTATTTAGAGTTAACGGTGATTGTACTTCCGGTTACTCAATTTACGTAAATGTGTTTGAGAAATAACATAAACTATATGGAAGGTCTTCAAATGGTTATGAAATAGAATAAGCTTAAAAAATCGTTCAAGACAATTTCGGAAAAATCGCGAAAAACAAAAAAATCAGAAAATACTTACAAGTAATAGAAATAAAGTTGTACCTCCGATTATTGGATTTTAACCAAATTCTTAATTTAGCATGGAAAGGTACTTAGGACCTCGAATATATATCTTCATTTATCTAGGACTTTCAGTTTCATAGTTATTTTATTCACAGTTAATGGTAAGAGTACTTCCGGTTACTCGTTTTACGGCCATTTTTCTGAGAAACCGTCTCAATTACATGTAATTGAAATGAATCTTTAAGAAATACAACAAATTTAAACAATATCGTTACAGCCAATTTCGAGAAATCGGGAAAACCAAAAAATGACAGGAGTAAAGTGGCACTTTCGATTATCGAATTTTAGTGAAATTGTTACAGTCGTGTGTGAGTGTAGAAATAAATTCAAATATAAAATTTCGTTTATCTACGACTTTTTGCTTTTGAGATATTCTGTACAAACACACAAACACACACAATCGCATAAGAACGAGCACGCGTACACACAGACGCACCCGCACACGCATATGCATACGTACACGCACACGCACACAAACACGCTCATACAATGCACATGCACACGCCCAGGCGCGCGCACCGCACACGCACGTGCAACCACACAATCACGCACATACACAAGCACAAGCACACACGCACAAGCACACCTACACACCATAGAGGCACACGCCCAAACCCACACATACACACACTCACACGGAAACGCGCGCACGCACACACACACACACACACACTCGTACGTACACGCACACCCACACCTACACACCATACAGGCGGGCACACACGCACACTCACGTCCACAATTACACAGGCACGCACACGCACACCTATACATACACGCGCAAACACGCAAGCCAACACACGCACATACGCATGTACGCACGCACGCAAGCACGCGTGAATTCGCACACGCACGCACGCACACGCACACGCATAAACATACCTTCGCACAATTTACACACACATACACACGCACTCACGAATGCATGCGCGCACGCATTCCGCACGCACGTCCGCACGCTCGCGCGCCCATACGCCCGAACGCACGCCAGCACGCTCGCACCTACGCACGCACGCACGCACGCAAGCACGCACGCACGCCCCCACCCATACGTACACACGCACGCATATATACACACACACACACACACATACACCCACACACACACACACATACACACACACGGTCGCGCGCACGCGCGCACACACGCACACATGCACACACGCACACACGCACACACCCACACACGCACACACGCACGCACGCAAACACACACATGAGCTCACGCACACAAGCACCAACACACACACGCATACACCCACACACACACACACACACACACAAGCACACGCACACACGTACACACACACGCACACAAACACACAATGATGCACGCACACAAGCTCGTGAGCAAAAGTGCACACGGGCACACAAGCATACAACCACACACGCATAGGCACACGCACACCCACTCCCACACGCACACGCACACGCACTCGCACACGGTCACACACACACATACTCACACGCACGCACACGCACACACACACGCGCGCGCGCGCGCAGGCCAATTTCTTAAAACATGATTTTCGGATTCACGGGACCTGAAAACTTGTATTTCCGTTCAAAAGTGGACATTGAAAATTTTGACCGAAAAGATGCCTTTCTCTATACTATATTTCATCTACGTAAGAGAAAGTAATCGAGTATTATTCTTAATGTCCCATTTAAATTATGGAATGATTCCAATCTAATAAGGTCATCTCAAAGGTTAACAAATAGCGATATTTTTAGTGTTGTTTGAACCAGTGGCGGCTCGTCAATTCTGAAAGAGGGTGGGCACAAAGAAAATCTTACCTATTTTTTGTACATAAAATCCATTCTCCTATTTTTCAAGCCGGAAAAGACGTCAATGACTTTGTTGTCAAAATCCGTGATAGACTGGACGAACTTCTTTTCTATTGATAGGACTGCCAATGCGTTCAGCCGATCTTCTGACATT
>JAHWXV010075201.1:0-14746 GCA_024586415.1 Phrixothrix hirtus
AAGATATGGAACTGTTCTCGGAATAGCTAGAAGCAGTTCCCTAGGCCTTTTGTTAATTTGTCCCGGGGTTCCTTTTGTCAAGACCCCAAGGGTTAGTATACATTTTGATCGCGGTTTACACGGGGACTTTAATTGGTACATATCCTCCGAAATTTAAGATATTATCAATTAGCTTATTCTACTGTCAAAAATAAAAGTCTAATTAAATGACAATACATATCTATTGACAACGAAATGGGGTTAATTAACATACACACTGTTACAGTCACAAGAATTTTACAGAATGACTTTTCCGTCCCTTGAATTTGTCCTTATTCAAGAGATAGAAGGACTACGCAAATCTACTGACACAAAAATTAGGGTAATCTATATTTAGACACCGTCAACGCAAGTATACGTCCACGATCTCCACAGAAGATATGTATTAGTAATCTCCCGTCACAAGGGAAGGTTTAAGTTCTTACGCCTTTCTAAGGCCAACAGTAAAGTAGCCAGAGAACAATAACAAAATAGGGGGTACCTTAGTTTGGGTTATTGAATTACCCAAAATGGTCCGTCGTGATGACTTATGGGTTCTTGCGCCTGCGAAAAACTTCGCACGTTCAACAAAACTGCTACGGTGTGAAGTGCACTGATCAATTCCCAGAGATATACCATTCCATCTCTTAGGTCAGGTCTTCCAACATTTGACACTATGTTGAGTCCCTAAACACACAGAACGCTTTTCTTTTTAACACAGAGCCAACAGACGACCGAATTTATTGCCCAAACTACTCGACGAATGCGTACCCGATTTTGAAATGTCACCGAACCCTATCAGATGTCCGGAAATTACGTTTCTCTGTCACACTTACTGGAACGATTAGATTCTTAATGGACACGGACGTGAAAGAAACGCGTCTATCGCGTTTTTTTTATCCGATTACGAAACCAACTAATTTATTTACTTTTCTCTAAATAAAAATCTATTTATTTGCTTTTTATATATTGTTTCCCGTTGTCCTGTTAACAAGGCCGTTTCTCAGGAACAAATCCATGGCATCAACTTAAAGAAAAAAAGATTTTGTCCTTTATTAGCGGAACGCCACCAAAATCAGCCTGACAAACTCGTATTCAAATATCAATGATAAATAGTTAGTAAATGTGGTACCCATCCTGTACAGCTCATTTATGGGTAATTCTTTATGTAAAATATAGCATGCACGTTTTGTTAATGCCTATAGATCCAGCAATTTCGCACACATTTACACGCCGATCTTTCAATACCATACAATGCATTTTCAAAACGATTCCTGGTGGTATCCGAGTTTTTGGGCGTCTACTGCAGGAATTATCCATACTTATTGTGCAAGTACGTTTAAACTTGTGTGCCCACTTAAAAATCATTTTTTTCGAAGGAAGAGATTCTTCTAACACATTTACTATTTCCATACGAATTTCCAACGCCTTCAAACAATTTTTTACAAAAAATTCAATTATAGCGCGATGTTTCAAATTTTTTACTATAAAGCAATGCACTCACACCTCGACTTTGAATGATTTTTAGACAACTAATAAATTGACAGATAGAATTGTAACAGCACATGTGCTCATATGATAAATGAAAATTTAGAAATCTGCTATTAAATAATAATAGCACTTCGCTCATTTTTCAAACCAACCATGTACAAGGGATATGCTGTAATAATCAGAATCCTCGCATTCTAGTGGGCGTAACCCCCGACATTGAAAAGAGTAAACCTTACTAGGTAATGTGCAATAGTATATTCTGACACAAGATCGGCAAGTGCCTTATAACAGCTCGAGAAAGAGTTAGAAAAACGAGACCCTTCGGATCTTGTTTTACTAATTTTCCAAACTTGTTGTACTAAGGCAATTAACGATCGTGTGTCGTACACGATTTTTTGCGTTAACGACAACTTTCATGTAATTATGACAATTTTATATCAAACCTTTATTCTGTTTCATAATAGTATTGGTACTGGTATGAACCTAACATGCTTGTTATTGTGACGTTACTATGACAATCACAACATTTCGGGAAATATATCATAATGTGACAATTAACATAGCCGGTAAATATACAAAAACAAGTCGGAAGCGCAAAAACAATTATATCGACGCTTTAGTCAGTCCTGTGCCAGTACTGAGTTACTGTCGCTGTGTTAGTAATTTTTAGTTAACGCGATGGAACGCGAGAGGCGCGATTTTAGAGCGATGACTTACGATTATAAAAAAGTGTTAAAACAAGAGGAATACCTAGAAAGTTTACAAGCGATATTTGGAGACTCTTTTCCTTCACGGACCGCTATATTTAATTGGTCTGCTGAATTCAAAAGAGGACGGCTGTTATTAAAAGATGATCTCACACCGGCAGACCGAAAACTGCAGTTACCACAGAAAACATCACCAGTGTAAAAAGTTTAGTGAGAGAAAATCGCTAAAAGACATAGTGCGAAATAGAGACAAGCTTAGGCATTGGATGGGCATCAACACAAACAATATTACATAACTACCTTGGTCTTGTCAAGTGACTAAACACTGGATTACGTTGTTTGTTATGGCATCACGATAACGCGTCATCTCACACCGCAGCTAGAACAATTGAGTTTTTCACTGCCTCAAAATTTAAAATTTTACCACATCCCCGCTATTCGCCAGGCCTGGCGATTTTTTCTTATTTCAGCATATTAAGAAACAGTTGCGTAGTCGTCGGTTTTCCTCAGAGAAAGAAATAACCGCAGCTATTGAGGATGAGATGATGCAGATACCAATGAAAGGTGGTCTGAGACTTTTCATAAGTGATTTATCCACATGAACAAATGCATAGAAGCTAAGGGGGGGTTACTTCGAAAAATTAAAATAAAAAGTAAGTTTAACAAGCTGCTAGTTTCCGAGTATCCGATAATTATAGCATGACCCTATAACGAGCTGAAACGCGTCTTGCGCCCCAGAGGTAATTAAAGATGTTAATTTTCCTGAATTAACTAGTTTGCTCCGGCCACTACAGTGGAGTAGGGGGATCCTACGTCTATGATGAAATTAATTTGGCAAAAATTCGGGAATGATTTGCAAACGTCAAAAATCGGGGAGAAGTTGTGATTTATGGGCGCCAGTTTACCTTAATTGTTTTAACAGTTAGAACTTCGGAAATTGAACCGTAAAGTATCCTATTTCAAGACCGGAAGGATGTACTGTTATTATGGTATATTCACTAGTTATTTATGTAACGTATGCCACTGGGTAGGCGCTTCAATTCAATTCGATTTAGACGCTCAACTAAAAATGCTTTACTTACTTATATCTACCGTTTTCCTGTAAGAATATGATATTTACTACTACTACAGTTATTTGTAACGGAGAAATAATAAGATTGTCTATTGTAAACAAGTCGCTTGTAATGAAGATAACATAAAATGGCACAGACAATAAAAGAACTTTTAAACGATCAATTACTTAATCAATAACATTGCAAAATAGGGGACCCCTGAGTTTGATTTTTAAAGACTATCTTAATTGATAATAACGAAATACTGGCCCTTTCTAATGGTGTCCTTAGTTTACTGTAATTACCTAAATTAAATATAGTTTCTGTTCGTTAATTAAATCTCACGCAACAAGAACAAAATTGTCTATCTGCTACTTGGTTGAAGTAGGTCACCCAGCGGATTATTGCTACGTTACAAGAAAGGGGGTTGACTGTAGGATTTTCCGGAGTTCACTGACTTGCCGGACGGAATAAAATGATCGAAAGGATGTCACTTACTTGAGATCTCCGCGGGGATTCTTGGATGTTAATAATTATTGCTAAGAATTGGTAGCAAACTGTAAAATCCTTGTTTATAATTCTAGATATAAAAATGATATTGGTACCACTTAAGTTTCGTCATGAATTTACCCATGTATGTATCGGGTGTTCCCAATTAAATGGTAAATGTTGCAAGACTTAAAGGCGCACTTATAATCCTCATATTCATGCGAAATAACATTTAGTAATGGTAACTACTATTTATATACACCCTGTATATTCTTTCAGATTAAAACTCAACTTAGTTTTTACGTTTAATTACTTTTCTCGAATTTATACAAATATGCAATGCAAAAATAATACCATTTTGTTATATCCTATTTTTAATTGTCAGGTTTTGTTGGAGACCTGCGCCAATATTTAAATTTACCGCCGTACGTTTATGTTAAATGCGTGGTTCTTAGGACTACAAAAATAAATAGAATCGTCGGAACAAACACGAGAGATGAGTTTTTTTACTCTCCGTGGCGATTAAAAAGTCATTAATAAAATAAAGTTACGGTTACAAGAGATTTGCGCTTTTACGGATTCCGAATGTGTATAAGTTATAATAACTCACGAGACTACCGCGATGTGGCAGTAAAACACGCGTAGGTCGTACGTGATAGAATCGGTCGTGTGTGAGTGATTTTTCTTGAAGTTTCCGGTGTGAGTGTAAGATTTCCGCAAGAGTAATTGTGGCAGAATCCCAGTCCTGAGAAATCAAATAGTGGGTTTCTGGGGAAATACCTGCCTTTTCCACCCCGTTCGCAACTTCATCGGACGTGTGAGTCTCCTACGCAGGAACGTAAAGAGTCACGACTGACGATTTTGGTGTTTTGGGTAAGCGAGTAGCACTGTGACGCGTCAACCAAGACAAAAAGTACTTATTATTACATTCTTTGCTTCAACATTATTTGCCTATAAGAGCGTATGTGATATGTCAACGTGTATCAGCGGGAATCCGGTGTACTTTATAGTCCCGGCTGCCAACTGTTGTAGAGCCTAGCTTAAACCATTCCCGTTTTGAGGGGAGCATGTCAGTACATAATTCCTGTCCGAACTATTGACGCATATCTGTATTTACTGTGATTAGTAGATTTAGATAATAATTTTAGTTTATAGTAGATTGATTAGTTTTCCCCGTAACTCTTGAATTAGGCGATATTCAAGAGCCGAAGAAGTTTACTTGTAACACTGTGTGTTCTGTTGTTGTTTTTGTGTATGCTGACTAAGCCATTTCTTTAGACATAGATAGTTATTCTCCATTAGACTTTCATTTAAACTTAGAATAAGTTAACTTTGATTATTTTGTATTTCAGGGGATATGTGTTAGTCAAGGTACTCCCTCCACTTTAGCCGCGGTTTTAATTCATATTATAGGCAAATTCGGGACAACACAGTTATAGGCCACGGAACCGTTTTTCCTGTTCCGAGGGACAGTTCGATTCAGTATACGGCCAACAAGGAGCAGTGCCCCCCCCCCCAAACTTCAAACCTTTGTACGTATTTCCAGGGTTTTCCTTAGAGCATGGAGGTACTGGTGAAATCTGTCGCGGACCCTCGTCCTCCGAAAAGCTAGTGGGACACTTGCATCGTCTTCGGGCGTAACGCCAGCCGCGCTTGTGACAGTATAACTTTAGAGAATAAAATTAGACGTTCATAATTTAAGTTTGCTTTAAAATTTCTGAGAGGCCTTGGCCGATTTCGGAGTTATTCCCCACTATCACCAAGTCAAGCTGGATTAAAAATTTTATACGCAGGTTTCACTTAAATTTCGGTTGTGATGTTTGGCAAGTCTTACATATAAACTTTTTTCCACTTAAACACGGCAAATTGCTTCTGATTAACTTAATACGAACTATGTTTCTTCATGATATAAAGTCAACTTAAATTAGATAGGAATAATAAATTTTTGACACCAAAATGATTTCAAAAAATCTGGTGTGGGATAATACAAGACTTTGCAAATAATGTCCACAAATTATTAAAATATTATTTAAGTTTATTTTGCGAACTATAATTGTAACGGTCACCCATCCACGTTCCTGGACACATAAAACTCTGGTTAACTTCAGAGAGTTTTTCTGATAACACTTAAATATAAAATTTCATTTCTATATGATGTTTAGTTTTTTAGATATGATGTTCACAATTAATATTTGAAGTATTTCTGGTTACTCGATTTTTGAAAATTTGTTAGAGAAACCGCTTAGCTCATATAAAACGGAATTAAGTAGCTAAGTTTAAAAAAATCGTTAGTCAATTTCAAGAAAATGGCAAAATAACGAAAAATTCGAAAAATATCTAAACACGAAAGAAATCAAGTGGTACTTCCGGTTATTCAATTTTAACCAATTTCGTACTTTTGCATACAAAGGTGGTTATAAGCTCGAATATATATTTTTATTTGGCTAAGGGCCGGTACTTTCATTTCCCGTTAAATTTAATCAGCGGTTATTTGCCTTGGTTACTATTATGCTGACAATGGTTATTATGGATATTAACCGAGGATTACATTTAAGGGGAGTTGAAAGTACTGTCCCTAGGACGTTTAATTTATTAGTTATTAATCAGAGTTAACGGTAAAAGTACTTCCGATTACTCGATTTCCAGAAAATTTTATAAGAAACCAACTACATCATATGAAAGGGCATTAAAATAACTAAGAAATATAGTAAATTTAAAAAAATCGTTATATCAGATTTCGAGAAAATCGCGAAAATCCAAAAAATGATAAGAAAAAGTGACACTAGCAATAATGATAGAACCCTTTATTATTTCTCTTGGTACCGGCAATGATAACAACTGATCTGATTCTTCGCATGAAATTGATATTTAAATAAGTATATTTATATACAGAATCTAGCAAATTTAGATTACGAACATTATTTTATTTGTAGTAAACATCTGTACCTTTAAATTTTTATGTATTTTCCTGACATTGGATCACATACCTATAGTAATGTTTTGTAATGTGGTAAATATTTATTTGTGCGACTTTTATTTTCATTTGGTTATAGGATTATTACAAAATTAACTACCTAGAAATATTAATGTTTGTAAATTTATTAATAATAAAAAATGCAAGTGTTAATTTTTATGTAAGATTGGTTGCATAAGTATAACAAAGAATTTTAGGTAAATACAGATTTTTGTGGTTGATCACCCTTTATTAATTTAGTATTAACTTTCTTTAACATATACATTTGCTTCTTGTACAATGGTGAAATTTAATTTCATGTTTAAATGTAGATGACTTATCTAATTCTATCAGGGTAAACAAGATTTGAACATAAGGATAGTGAGCAATACTTGATAATTATAAAGCAACAGAAACGTTTTATCAATAAGTTCAAATTCTTCCTATTTTATGGAACTTTGGTGTCGGAATGTTTTGTATCATAATTTATTTCTGTATAAAAATATTATGCCACACTACACACAAGGAAAATTGTATGAAGATTATCTTTACATTTGTACAACTTCTTAAAACAAATTGTTTTCAAATTTGTAAACTGATGCAATATTATATTATAACCTGCTGTTTTAATTTCATATCCACAATTATTTTGAAAAACCGTTTTCACTGTTATTTAATATTTCATTATAATTAGTGGATTTTGTTAAATAAATTCAAATGTTGTGGGAGCCCATTTCTCTCTGTGCACATGTGTTAATAATATGGCGCATATATTCATGACTACAATGTATTATTAAATGTGCATCTTCTTTATTTAAAATTAAATTGTTATGAAACATTATAGACACTGAAATTCAAATTTCCCCCTAAAATATAAAGTTACTAAAAACTAGTGATATTTGAATTGTAAATCGGACCTTCATTTTAGTCCTCCTAGTTAAAAAACAGACTGTAGTACATATATGTATTATACTATTAACTGTTTATAAAGTGAAATAATATATATAATATACCTTGATCTTTGATCACGACCCAAACTTATTAATTTTACATCCTGTATTTTTATACGTTGTTGTTTTGTTTTCAAGATATATTGTTGCTAGGAAACTGCTGCAAACTAAAATAAATAACAGCTCCTGAAGTTAAAATTAAAAAGAAACTGCAATTAGAATATACTATTTTAAGTGTTACATTAGGTTAACATTAAGATTTGAATTTGTAAAAGAACGTTACAAGTAAGTCTTTATAAAAATATTATTTAAATAAAGAAATTTTCAACAGGAATTTCGCTGTGTTAAAATAATACATTAGTTAAAAAAATCTTTTTTGAGTGTAGAATTTATTTTTATAAATTAAGCAAAATTTAGTAGTTGTACAATTAAACTGTAAGTAATAATTCAATACATTGACAAAACTACTGTCACATATGTCAATTTATATTATATTTTAAGCAGAAAAAATATGTAATGAATTTTTTGTAAATACATATGTATAAATATAATTTCAGTTCATACACAAATACATTAAGTATTTCTGTTTTACTATACATGTGAGCAGCAACGCAAGACAGCGAGAAATCTTATGTTTCATTTGAATTCTAATTGAAAATCTTAATCTAAATACTTTAATTTTTGTCGTTGCAGTTTAATAATAATGACAGATTTTCGTCGAAGTTGGATAAGAGATCGTGTTTTACGATATCTTGGTTTAGATTCTGAGATGTATTTTGAAGATATGATGTCAGGTGGCGATGGTGAAATGGAAACTAAACTTCTCAAATTTCTGGAAGAGGATTCATTCAAACAAGATGATCGTTCAGAAGACAAAGTGGTTTATTTTTATAAGCAATCGTATGAAGCAATAGTCGAAGAAGAAGTACTAGTTCCGCAAATTGGTAAACTATTTTTAACTTCATCATTAAAAGTGTTAATTATTCACATAATTATAATAATATTTTAGTGAAGGAACCAACTCCTCCTCCTTCAGTTATTGAAATAGAAGTTCCTATTAAAAAAAAAGGACGTCAACCCACAAAAGGTAATAAATTATTTGTATTATTTGTACTACTATATTTTAATGAGTCTACTTTGAATTTTTGTAAAGCTTTGTAAACATCATATTTTAATATTTTTTATTTATTCTGGTACTGTAGACCTTATTTTAGGTTTCGCTAGTGCTATTGTAAAAATGTGAACATTATTTGAAGAAAGTGTTCCATTTCCAGAGCAGTTAGGTAAAGCAAGGGCAACAGGTTAGGAATGATACAAAGGATGCATCATAACTTCTTTATGAAATTTTAACAGCAAATATAAATGAATCAAAAACCTAATTTTAAAGCAAAAATTAAAAATTATCGTTCTATCTTTTGAGTTCGCTTGTTATATCAACACGTTCGATTTAACCTTATCTGACCTGGTAAATAGTTGTAAATTTGATTTAGAAGTTCATATTTTTTATATCTTAATAAACATTTTTTAAATTTTCAAAATGAAAATTCTACAAATTACATGCGTTCTATACCAATTTAATCACTTAAAGCAGTTAAAAATTAACGGTTTTACGACAGATTGCCCTATTGCTTACTTAAAATTAATTTGTAGTATTAATCTTTGACTTTTATTCACACATTAAAACTACATTTTGCACATGTAAATCGCCTGAATGTTTATCGGAAAAAACAGGGAGTATCAAAATGTTTCATCTTTACCTTCGCTAGTTTTTCCGTTGAGAATTTATATGAACAAAAATTTATATTTCACATTTATGTTAGACTACAATTCCGTAGCGTTTCATAAAGTAATTACTTTGTATTAAATGAAAAAGAATAGTTCATTAAAAAATTAACAAAACTTTGCTCCGTAAAGGACATTTGGAAGTTTTGCGATTTAAAACTAAAATAATATTTTATTAACTACAGAGTTATTTAAAGGTTTGGGAAAGACCAACAAGGAATTGGCACATTGGTCGAAATTCGAAATGGGTTAAGCCATAATACATTAGTTGAAGGAGCAGGATGGGTATAATAATGTTCTAAAAGGGTTTGCTTGAATGAACTTTCATTTACGAGAAAATTACAACTGAAGTTGATAATTCGGCATTTTTTACAATATGTACTAGACAATGCGAAAAAGGGACGCATTAACCTTTTGTGTACGACCGGCAAAAGTCGTAATTTTTTTTCTTTTAATTATTATATTTTAATTAATTCTCCTGTACTTACTATCTAATAATAGTTACAAATGATAACAATATTTTCGTAACTTTCATTTATTTATTGTATATTTCGCATATTTCCATATAACGTTGCGGATGGAAATATGTGTAAAAAACATTTGAAATTATTTAAAAAAAATAAAATATTTGTTTAACGTTAGAAAACGAAACCGGCATTCATCTTTGTTTTGATAATGTTATAAACATAGCGGCTAGAAATTAGTTTGAAATATTAATAGCGGTTTTATAAAATGTTCATGGTGAACTTTAAATTTTATTACTCAGATTTCCGTTCACAACTTATAAGACAATGTCCGCCGCAGTATACAATAAATAAATCAAAATGTTGTTATTTTCATTTATAATTATTACTAGATAGCTAGTACAGTTTTATAAAGAAGAAAAATTTTCGATTCTGTGGCGATTCGAACTCTTGCCGACCGCACATAAAAACATTATGCTATTTAAGTTAGTTTCTAGCTGTCGCATTGTGATAGTAAATATTGTACAATATATTGAATTTTCAACTTCATTTACAATTTTCATGCAAACGAAAGTCCATTCCAGCAAACCCTTTTAGAGTGTTATTATACTCAACTTCCCCCCTTCGACCGATATATGGTTCAACCCATTTCGTATTTCGACTAATGCGCCAACTCCTTGTAAAATATCTAGAAATTTCAAATATAACGAAAAATATGTAAATTTCATAATTCTAAACTTGTTTTTTGGAGGATCGAAGGTGATGTGAAAGTTAAGTTGAATTTTTTCAAAAAGACCCCGCTTTTGATTATACTTTCTTATAGTTTATTTTAAGAGCTTTCAAAAGCATTATAATAGTGTAATTTTAGTTAAATTGAGTTATGAGGCTTAAAAAATGTAGCGTGGTTCTATAAAAGTACAAAAAACCGAAAATACTTTGAAGTGATATAAGAGGCAAAGCTTATGTGTAGACGAAGTTGAATTTTTTTCTCAATACAATTTTGAGTACCAAATATTGATGTAATTTGATGTGCAAAATAAACACACGCGTAACATATGCTATTTTTTATTATACCTGCACAATTATTTGCGAAATAAGAAAAATAAAATTAAATAATAAAACCAAATCAAAATCAAATTTATTTAAAACAGACAGACTATCCCGATACTTTAACAAATAACATGTCGATAGCAACATATAAATAAATAGTTGTTGAAGGCATTACCAAGTAACCTTTAAAGAACGGAGTGTTTAAAAGGCCATGTTATTCACTCTGCTAAGGCTTGTAAAAAACGATCATGATACGAGTATAATAAAAACTTGTTAATTTACATAGTTCTAGAAATAACTAGAACGTTCTCGAATGAAACTTGAATTATTTTCTAGACGAAAAAAGTATAATATAATTTTAGTCTTTACTGTCAATAAAGTTTGTAATTTTCTAAGGATATAGTGCTGTTGATATACTCAGTGACATAGAAATTGCAACACTAAGAAGGAGTAGGAATTTCTTAATCAAAGTTGGTAGATCTATTGGGCTGACATTAAGTAATAATTGATTAACTTTTGAGGTCAAGTGGTAATGTGATAACGTCACATTTGATAATTGTTATAATGTTTTGCTAAATTTTTCGGTTTGTGTTTTTCGTACGATTTGTTGTTCTTCTTCATTGTTAATTAACATTATTTTGGTTGATTTCTTTTATTAACGTGTTTTGTTTGTTTGATCATGCCTAGAGTACGGCAACGAGGATATTACCGTCAGTTAAGCGAATTTGACAGAGGTCGAATTATTGGTTTGCGTGAAGCTGGTTTTTCATTTAGGGAAATTGTTAACCGTGCAAACCGAAATTGGTCTACTGTAATGCGAGTGTATCGTGCATGATTTGAAGATGTCCAAGAACATCGTAAAATAGGGACCGGGGCTTCAAGTAGAATAAATGAGCGTTAAGATCGTCACTTAAGAAAACTGGCATTTGGAGAACGATTTTCCTCTACTCGGGCAGTTGATAACCAATGGTTTGGTGAAGAAGGTCGCCTTGTAACCCCAAGAACAGTTTATATCCGAATCTGAAGTTTTGGGTTAACATAATATCGTCCGCAACTTGTGATTCCTTTGACTGCAGAACATCGTCAGCAACGGTTACAATGGTGCAATGAACGATCTCATTGAAATCTTGAATGGCGTCGTGTTGTCTTTAGTGACGAATCTAGATTTTGTTTAGGAATGCACGACAGTCAGAAGAAAACGGGGTGAACGACGGAATCTTCGATTTACAGTTGAGAGGCAGGTACACCGCACTGTGGGTGTTATAGTTTGGGGTGCAATTACTTACAGCAGGTTTCCCTTGGTGTTCATTCGAGGCAATATGACATCACAACGGTATATTGCAGAGGTAGTTGGAACACATCTTCTGCCATACTTACAAGAGCTCGAAGATCCATTATTCCAGCAAGATAATGCACGTGCACATGTAGCAAGGTTTTCCTTGAACTTCTTTGAGCAAGCCCAGGTTCATATTTTGCCCTGGCCTCTAGGATCTCCAGATCTTTCTCCCATTGAACATATATGGGACATAATGGGTAAAAGGTTGCGAAATTTTCAGCGTCCTCCTCTGACTTTGAAGGCCTTGAGGCATGAGGTGCAACTTGCATGGGAGGAAATACCGCAAGACCAGATAAACCACCTTATTCAATCAATACCTCGGGGTATAAATTAATGTATAAAACCTAGAGGCTGCACCACATATTATTAACAATTGTTATAAAATTTTGTGTAACTAATAAAGATTTTCTTCCCAAATTTTGATCATTTATTACTATAAATAACCTAGGTGAATATTCTTACCAAATTTCATCCGGAAATTTCAACCGCTTCTTGGTGTTGCAATTTCTATGTCACTGAGTATATAACCAAAGACAGTTGCATAACTAGAAAGCATTCAAAGTAGACTAGCTTCTTATGCATATTAACTCAAATTAATATATTTTTAGAGCCAGCCAAAAAAAGTAAGCCTGGATCAGAGGCAACCCCTTCTGATAAATCGGGTAAGTTGATTTTAATAAAGTTAAAGAATAAGGCTATTTTATGAGAGGGAAAAAAGTGGTGCATACAGTTTTTTATACAAGCAGAATTAAACTTGTTACACGATGCAATTGCATACAACATAAAGCATAATGCATAAGTGTAAAACAAAAAGAAAAATTACTATTGACAGAATGGGTGCGTTTAAGGTTACCAAATAATTAAGCGCTCGATTTATGGGCATTGAACACTATAGACGATCTAGAAAAACGAATGTGTAAGTTGCTATTTTTCTAACCTCATTTTTATAAAATAATCGCAAAAACTTTCATAATAGGTAACAATTTTATTTTAGAAGCTTTATGTGATAATAATATTGTAGTTGTACCTGATACCACAGAACAACAACTTTTTCATTCTGTGATAAATACTCAAAATGTGAGGTTACATTATACTGTAACCCCAAGCGATTCAGCGGAAAATTTGCGCTTGCCTTTCTTGTAATCGATTGGACATCATTGAAATCGTTTATAATGCACAAGCAGAAAGCAGCTTGCATGCGATTGCAAGCCTCTTGGTGACCTTAAACGCGCCCAATGCATTTTTTATGTTTTATGATTAGTCAATAAAATCTATATATTTCTCAAATTATAAACTGTTTTTTACGGATGTTTGTTTGTTTGTTTGTTTTTGTGGTTGAGGGATCGGGATGCGGAATTTCCTTTGGCCATTTCGCTATGCCTACTACAATTTTACCAAATCTGGAGGAGTTCAACTGCTAGTACGAATTTTTACTTCCTTATCTGAGAAGAAGACATATTTTTTCAATTTTTCTCCGCTGAAAAATTTACGGACCTCGATCGGGTTTAAACCCGCGTCCCTTGAGTATAAAGGCAAACATGCTAACCACTACATTAGTCGGAGGCTAGAAAACCCAATAACAAACAGATTGTTACTTTGCATTGGTGGAATTGTAGCCCGGGAAAGCGATATATTGTTAACTCACTTATTCGGATCGATACTAATGCGCATATGTCAACAATCAGTTATCTAATGTGTTGACGTAGCCTTGATGGTTATAAAAGTATACTGTATATCTGCACTGTAGCGAGGCCATCGGTAGCTTAACAGGCCGGTAGGTAGCCCAACTCTTTGCAGTGTGTCAGTCCGACTATGCCAATTTATGCATTATTTATATAGAAGAAACAATAAAGTAGACGTTAATTCTGTTAAATTACAACTTGAGGTATTTTCCAATAAGTTTTATAAGATATTAATATTATTTTACATAAATTTCCAAATTTTAGAGAAAAATGGTGTTTTGCAATAATTTTTGTAAATCTGGAATTAGTTTCAATAATGTTATTCAAAACGTTTAAATATAATGGTCAATATATTACTGAATAATCATTCCAAGAAGAAAAAAAATCTGGTGTGAGACAACACACAACTTTCTCTTCCACATTTTAAATTTAATTTGAATTTAATGACGTTAGTGACTTTCCTATACACCTAAATTGCCAACTCTAAAATTAATTTAAAAGCATAAATAATTCATGCATTTATAAATTCCTTTATACATGTACTAAGAGATTTATAACTAAATTTTGAGCTCATTTAAAGCAAAAATAATTTATAGATTTACATAAAAAGTAATTAAGTATATATGTATGTATATGTATGTATGTATATGTATGTATATGTATGTATATGTATGTATATGTAAGTATATGTATATCTATATGTATATATGTAAGTATATGTGTATATATATATATATATATATATATATATATATATATATATATATATATA
>JAHWXV010075203.1:0-10078 GCA_024586415.1 Phrixothrix hirtus
GAAACTAAACATGCTATTGATACTTATCACTACGGACACATGTGTTCACCAGAACTTGCAGCTATCGGACAAGTTGAAAACATCGCCCTCACAGCTTATAGGAAATGATATAAATTAAGATTTTGTAAGACCTTAAGATTTCATCCCTCGAACAACATCTCTTATGTATCCGGATTTAATAGAATACCAATCAGCACATCATCCTTTTTTGTGTTTAGTTAATTATGATCGCTCATGATAATGCAGCGATTGAGGACCAAGAAATATATCCTACCGGTCAAGTTACAAAAGGATAGACCAAAACGAATTAGTTCACTGGATAATAAGAAAGTAATTAGTTCTTACCGTTGTATTAAAATGAACAATGCTTGGTTTACATTACAGCCATAAGGAATACTGGATACCTCGCACCATATGTTTATATCTTAACAAAGTCGAGGCACAAATGTAAGATAAGAAAATGTATTTTAACCGAAACGAAATTTTAAAGTGAATTTTATCTTCCCAAATTCTGTCACTAGACGGCAACACCTACCGAATAAATAAACTATATTTAATGAATTTTCGAAATTAGGTTTATTAATTAACAACAACCTTCATTCCTAAAGTATTAATATAAGAAAAGGAATTATTTACTAATTTTCACATATAGAAACATCCAGAACGAAACTTCGATATTTAAATATCCCCATTATATACACATTCGACCCAAACGAAATCGTAAGTAACTATATACAGGGCATACTCAAATGAATACACTAAAGTTAATGAAGAATAATTAAAGGTCAAAGGTGAGACCGTGACAACATGCTAACGAAGTCATGACTGTTTTAGACTTAAAAATATCCTGTTCATCGCCGAGTACCTCTCTTCCCTGATTAAAGGTGAAGTGACCATTACGGACATGACTAATAACCTAGGACTATACCCGTTAATACTAGTTAATGCTCAAATAAAAGAAAGTGAGAGGACATTAATAAGAACAATTGACTATTGTCCTCTGATTGATATTGATTACGTATTAAAATCTAATATGTATCAAGTCACAGAAATGCTAATTAACAAACCGTTTTTCCTAGAACATACACCCAAAGAAGCTATTTCTCACGAAAGCAACTTACTAATGATATCCCAATACTTAAGACAAATCCGAAGTTTTAATCCAACAATTACTCCTCAAAAGAAAATCAAGAACAGAAGGTGGCCATAAACAACACTACTAATGCCATAGAAATCCTTAAGACTAACTAAGGCTTTCTAAATGCAAATATAAATGCTGTAATATAAGAAAACAGTAAGATTAATCAAACAGTTGCGATTTTTTTTGTCACAAATTTATTAATTGAAATAATTTTCTCACTACAATTATTCATTAATATGTGGACTGAATTCAAAAATGGTCTGACCTTCGCACAACACCAGCAAATTCATATATCTCTACTGGATAATGAAATTCTAATTCAAAACCTAAATTCAATTTCAATTTATTTAAGCGAATTTTCTCACGAATCGTTAGTTTTCTCTTAGCCTGTCAATGATGAATACTTGCACCTATACGAATCAATTATGAAAACCAAATTACATCAAATAGACCATAAAATAACTTTCGCATTCGAAATGCCATTAATATCAAAACAAAGCTAATATTAACTGATATGGTTAATGTCTTTCACCATTTTCGTAAGTAAATTCCAATACAAAATGATAATTATCTACTGTTTGATACCAATGAAAGTATACCCATCGATATTAATCTCTGTATTTTTGTCATCGAAATGATCACTTTAAAATTCCAAATAACCAACTACGCGAAACGCAATTACTTTTCTTCAATTAAAAACTAAATTGTGAACCCTACATATTTAACCTAACTAATATAAATGTATCCCAAATCGGTTCCTCCACTTGGTTAGTAACTACGCCTTCAGAAACTTCCGTTGACATAAAATGTTCCGATCATACTTATAGAAGAAACATAACCACTTCTCGACTTCTTCATTTAGCTCCAGATTGTAACAATCTTAAATCATGAAACCCTGTTGCTGAATATTAAAACCACAACAAAAACTATAGTAAGTTTAAAATTTTCTAGTATCTCTAAATTAAACGTTAACATTACTCCACAAATCAATATATCAAACTTAGGCTTGATACCAATATACACAAGAACTTTAATCGCAGACAAAATACATATAGACAGACAGCAAGATATTCTTAATAATTTAGACAACGTTATAGATATGAACTTTCATAATTCTTCCATTATTTCTATATTAATAGGTATTATAATTGTTTTATTAACTACTAGTTTTGTATTGTAGATTGTCTGTATACATAACTCTCTCAAAGAAAGATTTATAAAATATATTTATGCAAAGAACATAAATGCGCCTATAGTATTATCCCAATATAAAGTCCAAACAAACATTTCTCTCGAGAATTAAAATAATTTTCGTATTTAATTTAAATAGTTTTTCCAAAATTATTGAAATATCTTCGGTTGGAGGAGTTATGTATTTATAAATGTATGTTTTGCATTTATTAAATAGAAACTCAACAGAAAATAATAAATATTTAGAAATAAATTAGATACGAGCTTTCAGATGTGTTAGTTTATGAACTAGGAATTTGTCTTGCCATTGCTTTTATTAGATCTAGTTGTAATTCAAGGTAATTCTTATATTCCAACATTTGTAAAGTCTGAAAAATAAATTTTTTTTATAAAGTGAGCATATGTCACTATTAAACTGGTAATAAAAAAGTATAGTTATCTATTATTTAAGTTTGGTTATAATATAACAACTTATTTTAACTAAAATATAATATTTATGCGTTTTTAAAGTTAAAAAAATTAGAATAATAGTTTACATGCTAACGCTCTAGATTTGAGATTGTGAATCAAGTTTATATTAACATCAAGTAGTCATTTTTAGGAAAAGAGTGAACTGTTATTTTGCAAGGTCGGTTTTATCTATTTTTATTCTTGCTGCGAAATAGAACTTATCTTTTCAATATTACACACATACTTGTTATCAACTATGTCTCCGGTAGTCAACATAATGTGCATATTCTAAACGTATGAGCTTTAGAGCATTTCTTCATTATAGTTGCTTTCAAATTAATGTAGATGATGCTAATGTCAATGAACTAAGACGTTAATTCTATAATTTATATAATACGTACATTAAACAATTATAGGAATATTTGTCAGCTAGGACGGAAAAATTTGAAAATTATGCATCTCGAAAGCTTAATTTGACACCACAAAATATTGAAAAGGTTGTAAGGGAAGTATGCGAGCAAATAAAACGAGAATATAACTTTATTGTTTACAATGTTATCAAAAATATTCAGACAGACATCAAGGTCGTTACAATTGCTTTAAAACTAAAAATACCACAGCAAAATTTATCATCAGCATACAGTAAGGTATTGCGACAAAGTAAAAACAAATATAATTCTTCTAATCAACATTATATCTGGTTAACCCTTCCAAGTGCCCTTCATTGTGTTTAAAATTTCATGAGACAAAAATAAATTAAAAAGTAGTACATCATTCAACAATCTTAACTAATGTATGAAAAATTGTGAAAATAAATTAACGCAGTTGAAGAAAAAACCAACTACTTCTAGTAACAGTTGCCTACTGCATTACTAGCAAAGTGTTAAAAGTTTAAGAAATGAATTTCTTCAATTTTGCGTATCAATAATATTAATGAAGATCATGCCGTTTTTTTGCAGTAACGTGTTTATCTAACGAAATAAACAGTTCGCCAAATATTTTTAATATTCACGAATTTGACGATCATTTTCAAGTTCACCATTGAGTTTTTAATTGCTTCCAAACTTAAAATCATTGTTGAATGGTTAGATTATGTTAAATACCTGTATGCTCGCCCCGGAATGTATGTACGGCTTACAACTATTTATGTATATTATATATATCTTTTTGGAAATGGTTAATAGTTTGGGATTTTAACATACCTAAGTTTGTCATATTAATTACACAAGCATGATTTCAGATGATTGAAAATGAATACGCGTTCTTAACCTATTTTTTATGCTAAATCCAGAACCGGTTTTAGTTTTGCTCTATCACGTATAGTTTTTTCACAATTTACGTATACTATTCATTAGTAAACATGTATATCGATAATGTAAATAACTATGTGAAGCAAAGATATAATTTCTATTTTTTTCGAACTACGCTAGTTAAGGTTTATTCACAGGATTCAACACTAAATTAATTAAACAAAAAGTTAGTGAAAGTGACACTGGTAACGCAACAGCCTTCATTACAATTTACATGTGATTGTGTTGTCTGACGCTGTAGACGTATTGTAATTCCCGGACTGGCGTTTCTAGAGCGTTCTCAATGTATCCATGTACTAAAATTGTGATTTTATTGTTTTATAACGTCTTCATACAAGTGTGTAAAGAACCTCAACGTTTTTTGTTAGATTTGTGGAAATTATGCAGTGGAACGAAACACGCATACCTTTTGCAAATCGTTACTTTTTGTAGTTAATCTATAGCGGAATTCCAGAAATCAGAAACAAAATGCATGTCCAAGTATTCCTTTAGCCATTAGGACGGTTTTCCACAGAAAAGACCTGCATGCCCCTCTTCCCCAGTTGTATTAAAGGACAATGCAGATAATGATGTAGCAAGTAATGAAAGCGCCGAAGGCGATAATGACGATATCTGCAAACCTGAATATGACTTTGTTCCACAAACAACGGTTCTCTCAGAGTGAATGTAATTATCCGATACATCTAAAGTTGACAAATGAATCTGCAGAACTATTTTGTTCCCGAGTTTCAAGTAAAAATTTTCTGGCCCAATGAACACAGTTTTTTTAGTATATACACAGAGAAAAAACTAGATCCTTTATTGTCCAACAACAATTCTTTGGTGTACTGTAATGATATAAACAAGTTAATGCACTTCTATGGAATTGAACTTTTTATTGACTCTTCTAAGAGGAGTTCCAAAGGTATACTATAATACTACACTCAGTTCAAATAAAAGAAAGGTTTGAGAACATATTCTATTAATAAGTTTTCAGTATGATATGCACAAATTGCTAATATGTGGTAACTTCAAAGTTATAGAAATGTTATTAGGACAACAGTCTGGGTATATGAAAATGTCTTCCTTTATATGTGAATGGGATAGTCTGGAAAGACAAGCATTTGAGCGTGGGGGTTTGGTCAGAGTGTAGACAATTTATGCCTGGGACTAAAAATAACATGCATGAACCACTTCAAAAAGTATTTTTCACCACTACACCCCAAATTGGGTTTCGATGAAACAGTTTGTAAGGACTCTACCACAAAATGGACTCTACTATAAGAATCTTTCGATGAAGTTTCCATTCATTCCATAAGAAAAATTGAAAGTTGAGATTTTTGTTGAACCTCAAGTCCACAAATCGATGAAAGGCAACGATTTTGAGAATGTGATTAATGAGAAAGAAAAGGACGCATGGACCGCCTTCGGGTCGGTTACTGCAAACTATATAGGAAATAACAAAGACCCCAGAAAATTGTTGAAACAATAAAACTTTAAAAACTTGGGTTGTAATATGAGCATAAAGGTTCATTTCCTAAATTCTCATATCGACCATTTTGTGGAAAATCTAGGGCATTTCAGCCTTTCCCTGTCGACTCCATGGAGCTGCATCCGCTTCTATGGCGAACTAGAAGTGACGAATATGGTGAACGCGTTCATTAAGATCTTGAAGTAACGAAGAAGAGATGCCAGAGGCGGCGAAATGTAAATATGATGGCCGACTATTGTTGCATGTTAAAGATGGATACTAAAGATGCATGAGGATCGACAAGGAAGTAAAGAAGGGGGAGTTCGAAAATTAATGGTACAATGTATACACTGGAACACAAGACTACAAAGTAGTATTAACAACATTTCGACAATGTTTGCGTGCATTTTAAGTGTAACTGGAAAGAATGGTTTTGTGTGAGACTGTATTTTATTACTAGTAGTATTTAATTCAATAAAAATTTTTAAAACATAACTTCTTATTTTTTTAAGAAAATAAAAGAGATTTTTAAAATTAGCATTAAAAACTGATCCAGGAACATTTATTTTCCAGCAATCATCTGACAAAAATTTTAAAGTGGAGGCTTGTGTTATAGACTAAGTGACGAATTGCGAAAATTCTAGGAATTATTAAATATCGCATAATTTAATAATATTTTTAATGTAACTAAAAAGGTATAAGATTTCATTTCCTCTAATATTAAATGGAATTTAATACAAAAAGAGATCCCACTAACCTCAGAAGCTGATTTTCAGCCAACATTAAATGAGTCCAGAATTCTTTCAAATTTCCAAAATAATCAAAATATTTTTATAAAGCTAATTATTGCCTGTAGGTCGCATTATTATTACTTGGAAATTATTAATACTCTAAGTGATTACTTTTGTTCTATTTATAGTACTTCTAGAAATATTCCTCATACCAATGATAATAATAAAACTAATATTAAGTATGTCAACCAACTATTTCAACTTATTAGCTTTGTCTGATAACCGCAGAAGAAAATTTAATTCACACGCCTATAGTTCGTTTCGCACTTGAAATTCAGGATGAGAAACATAAGGCAATGCTACTCTTATATAGGAACCTATCACAGCATTGTCGGTTTCTATTTTCGCATTGATGTTGTTAACAAACTACGTTTCTTTAATTTGAAGGCAAACATTACGAGATTAACGAGATATTAGAAGCGAAAGCTTTTGTAATTTATATAAATGAGTAAGCGTCTACATTTGTTTTTTAAGAGAATCTGAAGAAAATGCAAATACCAATAATTATTTATTGTTCACAAATAACACAATTTTAGAAAACGGTTACTTGTAGCATTACAATATTCTTAGGTCACCGATAGGTTCTTTTGTATAATCGCAAAATATGTTTAATATTAATGTAGGCTCTGCTTGTTAACTAATTTGGAATTAATTAAGTACACATTTAAAGGCTCATTAATATTTCCCTGCAAAATCGATCAGATTATATTTATTGCAATTCAGGAACATTATAAGAATATTCAAAGATATTTGTCAGTTCATTTTCTAATTTCAACTTGTGTAGAAGTGATTGAATTATATTTATTTTTAAATACATATTAACTCTATGGAGTAAAATTCTAATGATGTGAAAAATAGAAGCGCGTTGAAAGTGCTAGGGAATCGAACGTGTTAATTATGCGAACAGTGTTGTTAATTACTGCTGTTACACGGAAAGGACCTTACACAATATACATATGTAAACAAATTAAGTGAAACACGGGTTTGTAGTACACAAATAAACGTATAAAGAATAAAAATGCATTTGTATTAAACTCTCACGATAATACGTAAAACGAAGCCGTACACTAACATACTTAGGAAAAAAGTGCATGATTTCTTCTCACATAAAATTCCCCCTACATTAAATAGTAATTTGTGTAATATCAACGCTGATCCATACTTGCCTAATATTTCAAGAAGTACCCTTTACAGGTTTTTAAAATATGTGATTTGAATACAGAACGCGGATAAAGTATTCAATCGTAAGAAACAAGAAATTGTAGCATGGCGGCATAAATATCTTCGAGAGATTTGCAATCACAAAAATTAAGACTTCCATACACTGTATTTCGATGAATATTAGGTAAACATGGGAAACAATGTTAGCAGAGAATTGATAAATACGAGAATCATTGTCACAGGGACGCATTTGTTCATAGATTATGGACAGAACTACATGTCCGAACTTGTTGTGGCCCAAAATTTGTTTTAGTTCACGTCCGAAGCGTGGATGGATTTATTGTACGTGCTGAAAAAATATCTTTGGCTAAATAGATTATGATGCATACCTTTCGACCAGATTGCAGTAGATGTAGGTTTATGGTTAAAAACAGACGTATAAACAAAACGTAATTTGTCCGGACGGCTTGTTTGTTAGTCGGGGATCATGAGTCTGACCTATGGGTCGTCATCGCTGCAATCTTCTCGGTTATATATAAGAAAGTAGGGAGAAAGAACTAGGGTGCCACATCGTCTTGTTGCTTAATAATACGGCGATCAATAGAGTTAGATAGTCTGCTATACCCTCAGGACAACGAGAAGAGTGTGTAGTTGCCGGTAGGCTTATATAAAATATTAGGGGAATCAAGTAACTAACCTCTAGTAGAGATATATGAAAGTCGAGCACTCTGTGTTTACTCAGCACTGGTGTATTCGAAGTTGAAGTTCACTACTCGCTAAACAAATTGGAAAAGAATCGAATGAAAATAAAATAAATTTGGGAAATTGTTCGTATATCCCTAAAAGAAAATAATCTTATGGCTAAAAGAATAAATAAAATTTCAGAAGTAACGAGACAATAAATGGTTTTATTTAGACCAACGGTAAAAAACTATTAGTGAAATTCATAAATATAAGATGGACCGGTTCATCGAGTAATAAGAAGTTGTCAACAAGCCGGAAACAATGTCAACTTCTATCTGGGGCTGCATGCAGACTATTGCCTATGTAGTACGTCACGTTAAAGTTTTCACTTTTTATCACGGATGCTGGGCCCCAGGAGCTTTGCTCCTATATCTCCAATTGAATGCTACCTTCACGAGAATTTTGTTTATTGCTTCAAGCAGTGCTCATCTGTGTGGCGTGTCTTTTTATGGTCCTCCCCAGAACACTGTTAGGATGTTCGGTTACCCAAGCCAACATTTTTGTTACTTCGGCACCCTATATGTGCTGGAGGATCTGTCTTGGTGACCATTTTCTTCACCTATACCTTTTCGCTGGGGAATTTTGGGCACATCCTTAAGTTTGCGGTGTAGCCGACAGCGTAATTGAAGTACGTCGAGGGTCTGTCGCGCACTTTATTACAGTCCATAGTGTGGTGGGCACTCGCGCACTTTACACACTAAGGGTCAGATTTACAGAGTGCTCGAACTGCTGGCAGTGATAGCACTGTATGATGCCCCTTCTGCCATTGCAAGGGACCACGACGTTCGGAGATATAATACCTCCGTCAAGCCAAAAGTCTCTTTGCCTTTAGGAGATTTCGTTAATTCAATAAAATTGAGCGGGATTGGGCACTTGGTTCTCCCGCTCCGCTTTTTTTGACATTTAATCCCGGAAGGCCTTTACTCTTCACTTCTTCGAGGATGGTTTCAGGTAGCCACCCTAATCACTACCATTAACGGTTTTCCTTCGGGTAGCAGATATGTGTGATAGGAAGCTGCCTATCGTTGAAGATTTTTCTGATGCTTCAGAAGTTGTTGACCATTTCAGGATGAATTCGTATACCCATGGCAATTTTGACTGCTGCCCTGGGTTTTATATTCCTTTCTTGGAGCATTTTTACTATGCTCGCCCATTCGTTCTTGTTTCTGAGCACTGTGGGAGATACTCTTTCTGCCTTCCTCATAGTGCTCTTTGGATTTATTGTTGGGCTCGCTGCTTCTTCCTCTGGCTCGTACTCGCTTCGGCCGTACATATACTAAAATTGGAACGATACGGAGGAGATTAGAATGGCCACTGCGCAAGGATAACACAAAATATCTTGGTTTGCTTATCGATAGAAAATTAAATTTTGAGCAACAAATCAGACTGGTAACGGACCGGGTCAAGACGATCCTTTGCATAAACCTGGCAAGGGTTTCGTCTATAGGGCTGCGATCCTCCCTATCGAGATGTGTGGCTCCGAGATATGGGGCAGCAAGTTGAGAAGCTATAACATTCACTAGAATTTAAGATCGCTGCAGGCCATGACTACTAGGTTCGTAACCTGGGTTTATCGTTCTGTTTCCGTGGATGCGGTACACGTCTTAGCGGGATTCCCACGGGTATACCTAGTTATTGAGTACATGATCTGCCTGAAGCAAGTTAGAAGAGGCCGGGACTTCTATTTTGCAGGCGAAAACTTTAGAATTGACAATTTGCCGTCAAAAAGACATATAATGGACAATTAAAACAATTTTTTGGTAAACTGTGTAACTTTAATAAAAATTAAACGTTTCGAAAGCTATTTGCCTTCTTTTTCAATAAAATTGACAATTCAAAA
>JAHWXV010075234.1:0-21559 GCA_024586415.1 Phrixothrix hirtus
ACAAATATGAAAATGGAAATGTCTGTATGAATTAAGCAAAGATACATCATTTTGTTTTCATGGGTCTCTTAATTAGAAAACTTTTTATACACACGTTATATGAAACTTGAAAACTTCAACTGCAGTAAAATGTTTATGTTTCAAATTGATTTTAATTGTAAAAGTAAAGGTAGATTCTGGATACTTTGATACAAGTATCAAAAGTCACCTTTTTTGTGTGAGTGAGCATGAAGAGAATTTTTACACGTACTTCTTACATTTTTTCACAATCGTAGCTAAAGTATATTTTTTATAACCTTTATTTTATTTGTAACATTGCTTATTACGAGACGCCACTGTGCATGTATTTTATATTATGAATTTTCTTTAGCAAATACGCTTTTTTTCTGGTGCAATATCTTTATATACTGTTAAATACAATTAAATAATTAATTGTTGATTACTTTATTTTTCCTAAACTTGCCAAATTTATTAAAAAAAATTCATACGTTGTAATTAGTCTAACCTTCGGTAATAACGCATACTGAAGTCAGCTAATGCGTTAAAGAACTTGGGGTATCCTTAAATGAACGTGGGATGACCTTCTAAAGCCTTTTATGTAACGTAATTCCGGCCTATAAAATTTAATGTGATTTGGCGTCAATAGTTGTTTTCATTTAGTGTCACTTTTTCACTAATGATCAGTGGCAGAGATGTTTTAAAATATAGAATCCACTTTGTTGACCTCACCATGCGCAGAACGTCATTGTATAGTAGCGGAATAATATTATTTTGAATTAAATAAAATTGGTTTTATAATAGTATATTAACTAGTTTCATAAGATAGATTTTATTGCACGAGTCAAGTTAGATAAATTTATTTATCTATTTGTATATCGAAATGAGCTTATTACGAAACCATTTGAGTTTTACCATGGCCTTCTTTTTAATACGGACAATACTAATTTAAAACATTAGTAATATTTAACCTTATTAAACGTCAATATTAAATAAAAAAACGAAAAGATTTTCATATCCAAATGTCAAAACGTCAGTGTTACAATTCCCTAAATCAATTATATGTTAACAAAATACGTTTGTTTCCCTAATTTCTAAGAAAATAGGTAAAATAGTGTAAAAATCTCGTTTCATATGACATTCTATCACACTCGGCTGTACCGGTCTCGTTCTCTAACTTGAACTAGTGTGATAAAAACGTCTTATAAAACTTTCTAATTTGCGTCTATAAAAATCTCATTATAGCACCCATTTGGGTAGAATAAAATATCAAAACGCACGCAAAATTTTATTTTTAGAGGTTGGCTACATTAATCAATACTGTTAAACTGACAAAATGGCATAGCCCCAAAAATAATTATATTTACACAAGCCTCTACGAGACTCGTTTTCTAAACTGGAACTCGGGTGATAAAAATATGTCTTATGAAACTTATTACTTTCTCTTACCTATATGAAATATAGTATAGAGATAGTATTGTTTTTGTCTAAAATTTTCAATGTCGAAATTTTAGCGGAATGCACGTTTTCAGGCTCCCTAAATCCGAAAATCATGTTTTTAAAAATTGGTCTATCTCTCTCTCTCTCTCTCTCTCTCTCTCTCTGTCTCTCTGTCTCTCTCTCTCTGTGTGTATGTGTGTGTGTGTGTGTGTGTGTGTGTGAGTGTGTGTGTGCGTGAGTGCATGTGTTCGTGTGTGCGTGTGCGTATGCGCGTGCGTGTGGGTGTGGATGTGGGTGTGAATGTGAGTGTGGGTATAGGTATGGGTGTGGGTGCGCGTGATGATGTGGATATGGATGTGGGTGTGGGTGTGGGTGTGGGTGTGGGTGTGGGCATGGGTGTGGATGTGGGTGTGGGTATAGGTGTGGGTGCGGGTGTGTGCTGCACGCGCATGCGTGCGTTCGTTTGCGCATGCGTGTGTGCGTGCGTGCATGCGTACGTGAGTGCGTGCGTGTCTGTGTGAACAGAAAATCTCGAAAACGAAAAGTCGTAGATAAATGAAATATTATATTCGAGTTTGTATCCATCCTCGCACGCGACTCCAACAATTTCTCTAAAATCCAATAACAGAAAGTGCCATTTTACCCCTGTCATTTTTTGTTTTTCGCAATTTTATCGAAATAAGCTGTAAGGACTTTTTTCAAATTTATTGTATTTCTTAAAAATTCAATGCGCTTTCATATGATTTAGACGGTTTCTCAGTAAAATCGCCGTAAAACGAGTAACTGAAAGTACTCTTACCATTAACTATGAATAAAATAACTATGAAACTGAAAGTCTTAGATAAACTAAAATTACTATTTGAGGTCCTAAGTACCTGTGTATACTAAATTAAGAATTTGGTTAAAATCCAATAACCGGAAGTGCAACTTTATGTCTGTTATTTTTAAGTATTTTACAAATTTTTCATTTTTCGCGATTTTCTCGAAATTGGTTCTAACGATTTTTTTTAAACTTATTTCATTTATTAGCTATTTAATGACCTTTCGTATAGTTTAAGTTATTTCTCAGAAACATTTCTGTAAATTGAGTAAGCGGAAGTACTTTTACCGTTAACTCTAAATAAAATAACTATGAAACTAAAAGTCCTAGTTGAATAAAAATTTATATTTGTGGTCATAACTGTCTTTGTATACCAAATCAGGAATTTAGCCAAAATCTGATACCGGAAATTCCATTTTATTTCTGTTATTTTTAAATATTTTCCTAATTTTCGTTTTTCGCAATTTTCTTGAAACCGGCTTTAACATTTTATATTCAAGTCTTTTATTATCCGCACATGAGACGTCAAGAATTTAGTTAAAATGTAATGACCGGAAGTGTCACTTTATTCTTGAGATTTTTGAGTTTTTTTACGTTTTTCTCAAAAACAGTTGTAATATTTTTTTAGCTTTCTACGGTTCTTGTGCTTTCAATGTCCTTTTACGTGAACTTAGCGGTCTTCTGAAAAAATGCCTTGAAGCAAGTTGTCGGAGAAAATTTCCGGAGTTAAGCAGCCTTTCGCGTATCTAGTAACTTGGATGGATGACTATTACAATTATCGTTTTCAAATTAAATGTAACTAATAATTTAATGATTTGTGGACACTATTTGCACATCTATGTGCGTAAGAAATAGCCGTGTATTGTCTCACACCAGATCTTTTTAATATACTATTGTATGACTAAAATTGTACTGTTTTAAATTTCCTGCAATAACATTTGAACTAAATTAGACATGCTATCAGACGACACAATGATGTTGAGCATTTACATACGTCACTGATACCCACTCATCCCTATGTAGCATAATGAACTCAGTCCGAACGCATTTTCATCTTGTGCTAACTAATGAAATAGATCTTTACATTTTAAAATACCTATGCCGTACCTTGTGATCACGTGCTAGGGATTTTTTTGTGTAATTAAATCCATTGTAACTCGAGTGGTAATAAGTAATTTTATTTGTGTTATGAAGTGAAAAGTTGTTCCGAAAAAATTATAGGTAATTAGAAATTTTGTTCACGACTTCTTTGATTTTTGGAGCGAGCGCGGACGTTGCTTACTTCAATTTATACTTTTGTGCAAATGTTTATATGTCGGATGAAAATTCCGTTCTGCCTCACTGTTTGAGGCCTTTATTTCCATGAGATCAAGTAAACACATATGAATCACGCCGCGCCGTATGAATAACTGCAACTTCTTTTCAATTTATCTGTTAGGTTTCCGTTTTTATGAAAGGACCCTCCAGGTTCGTGACTTTTACATCAATCACCAAAAGCAATTTCGGATTCATATTACGATCCTAAAATTTTTGAGAATATATCTGAGGGCACTTTAATTGCGGTTAAGAACATCATATTATAAATTTACATTGGTGGGCGATGTTTGCGTAAGGCATTTGACAGAATCTATAGCTTCCCTTATTTATAAATTTGTCAGATAGGGTCGTGTAATTAATAATTGCTGTTCTGACAAATGACACAGTTATTTAGCGAAATGTAATTTTTATGTTCGTGTTCGTTCAAGTTACCAAAATTGATTACTTGCATTTCCAGTTGTTTGCGAAATCATCACCGGGTTTTGCTTGATATAACGTTACGTAATCACTTGTTTATTTATAGGTACTAGCAAGAACTTCCTTCTTGAACTATTCAACCGGAGAAAATTTTGTGCTCACTTAATGCCCATTGTCAAGCTATTTTCAGTCAGTTGTTTGTCGAGTAGAAATACATACGTCAACAACCCTCTTCAATATACCATAAATTATTTTTGATTAACGGTATTTTTAATATATTTAATTAATATGCAGTTATAAACCATTTTCTTTATAATTGTTAGTAAGTCAAAGGCTAAACCAAAAGTGTAAGCCATAAGTAAGTGTTGAAACATTACTGTACAAAGCCGCAATTATCAAATTTTCCGCTAAGAATTTAGTATGGTCTTGAGGAAAAGCATGTATACGGAGTATTCCAAGCTTTAGCTGGCCTTTATTTCTCTCATGATTTGACAACCAAACAAGAGACGTCTATTAATTTTGACAAAACCGCACAAATAGGACGGCTCAACTGTAGAAACGGATTCTCGATCCGTACCGGCCCGGCTCCATTGAACTAATTAGGCCGACACTCATTTCTTCCGCGATCAACTTTTATGTTGTAGTGCCAAATAGTATCGGGACAAAAGGTGATTAACATGTTTAAAATTTATTCTGGTACAGCAAGGTATCTTTTAATGCCGAACAAGACTACGTTACAGAACGTTTTAAAACTTATGTGCACATTATAGTCGCAGATACATTTAGTTACTTTTGCCTATTTTAAATTAAAGAAACACCCGATAAGTATTGTTTTGTTAAGTAGACTTTAAACCTTTAATGTATGAATAAAATATAAGTAAAATAAAGTTGAAATCTGTGTCAATGATATTTAACATACAGAATTTCTATAGCATATAAATTATTTTCTCTGATTTGATTGGGATTTACTAATGTAGCCGATTATCATTAATTATCTATATTAATTAGTTAAATTTCGTTTAACAAAGTTTGAATTTCTGAAAAGATCATTAATCAATGTTTGTTTAGATTTGGTGTTGCATTTCTTTATACGTACAGTATATTTCTGTTTGATGGTTAAATTAAATTTATTCAAGGTGATGATTATTTGATGAATATATTATGTTGTAAAAGTATTTATCACAATTTAAAGATCTTGTGTTTTTATTGTTTTTCTGGCGAAGCAAAGATATAGAACCGTGCGTTACTGAAGTTTGAGACCCGCTTATTTAATTAGACATTATTTAATTAGACATTGTAAACTATTTGATATAAAACATTAGCGTTGATAATCGTCGTCCTTTGACATATCTTTTCATTACAGAAGTTTCCAATGACAAAATAGTTGTTAACATAAATACCCACCAAAAGTACGAAATTTTCGACCTCTCTCTCGTTGAAAAATTTTCTATGCGAAACTTCTTTAAGATTTATTCCATTTCAAATTAAATTCTCTGTGCCACAGCAAGAAGCTGTTTGCTATTTAAATATGATGTTTTAATTACCTTTAAATTTATAATTAAAAGTTGTTAGTTTACTGTGTGTATAATTAACTAAAATTGTCCTTTCAGTTTGCAAATTTATGAATATACTTCTTGTTGTACCTATGATTAAGTTAATTAGATTAATTAGTTAGCTGTTAGCTCAGTAATTGTTAGAAAATAGAATATACGTGAGTAAAACGTGAAATTAAAAATTAACGACATTTAAAATAAATATAAAAACAGTACCATTTAAAATTTAATTTATTTTGAAACAATCTTGGGTATAAAATACAATTAAACCATAAAATTTATATTGAAATCAAAATAATTACAGAAACTATTAGAAAAAATACATTCTTTGCATACAATTCAAGACATTTCACAATAAATGTCAACATTTTAGAATTCAAGTATTGTTCATATTTGTGATGTCACTATTAGCTAAATAAAACTTCACGAAAAACTAGAAATGTGCATAAACATGATGATTTTAAAAGCCATTGAAAAACTTGGACCATATAAGTGGGAATTCTTCTACATTAAAAGAAAAAAATTCTTTTTAAAAAATTTCTAGTCGTTTCCAAGAAAATTGCTTTTAAAATAGACCGGCAAAATTGTTTAAAAGTCACTGCCATAGTAGACAACCGAAAATGTCATTTTATCAGAAATATTAATTTTATTTCAGGAGTTTTGTGTTTTATCACACGCTTTTGAACAATATTGCCTTATTTTTCTCGTTACCGAAACGTTTTGTGTGTTTATTATTATAATTACATCTAGTTTTAAGTTTAACATCGTATTTGTGTAATAATGGATAGATTAACCGACAGCGAAAGGTAAGTTCTTTAGTTCTTATTGTATTATATTTTAAATTGCTTGTTGAGAAAGGTTAAGAAAATATCCTTAATGTACACGGAACAAATGCTGTTTACTTGCTTTGATTTTGTGTATATAAGACCTACGTTTAGTGTAATTTAAAATTATACACGTAAAAATAAAAAAATGTCTTATAACAATCACAAATAGTTTGCAATTTTTAAAATTAAAATTGTTAGGAAGATAAATTATGAAAATTATGGTACTTATAAAATTTGAATATGGTCTTTAGTACAATTGAATGTGTTTGAATACATAATAAATGTTTAATTTTTTGGTCTCCATAAAATACGAAGGTCATTGTGTATTGAGATAGGTTAGTTTTACACAAACAAACAAATACAGCTGCAATAACTTGATATTATTGGACATGTTATTTACTCTGCGATACGTAATAGAAATTGTATTGCGCCTATACATAATTCATTTATGTTTCTATTTCCCGGCAGTTCTCAAAAATCGACAAAAAGGGTTCTATTATATGGGATCTTCTTATTAATGAACGTGGTTAGGTTTCTCCAATAACATATTAAAATTTTTCGATGGATTCTAAAATTGCCCTGTATATTTAAACTTTGTTTTCTATTTCGTGTAAAAATTGCGTTGAAAAACTTGAATGCAATATGTGGGCCTACTACAAAGATCTCAGAGTACAGATATCTTCATTAAATAATAACAATTACAAGAATTTAAATCGATTGGCCTTAGGAACTGGAATAGTCCAGGTTGGAGCATCCGTCCTGCAAATTGCAGGTCTTGGGTTCCTTCCTCAGTATACTTAGCAGAAATGAATAATTCCGTAAATTCAACACATTTTATTAGCGCAATGACATTAATTTCAATTGGATTTGTCACCTAATACATTAACAGTTTACGTAAATTGTAAATTTATTACAAAATATTCTAAAACATTGTAACCAAACGAACTTGCAATTATTCTATATTGAAAAAACCTGAAGACTACCGAGGTGAAAGTTAATTGACACAAAAGTGATATAAAATTTCCTTAAACTGAGTTAAAAGTTATCATGGTTTAAAATTTCAGAGAAATAACTTTCAGTAAACCGAACTGGTAAATGATTTCGGAAAATTGCCATCAAGTTTTGGTTATTGTATTTAAATTTTATTGTCAATTAGCTTATCAAACTGAGACGAAACTAGAAAAATTAAATATCCTTGCCTAGGCATAAATCAATGAACTGGATTTATTTGTCTAGTTTAAGATCAAAGTTTAGGTACAAAACATTAGATTATACCTTCTCTATGCAAATAAATAATTTTTGTTTCGAAGGGTTGCAGTTTGAAATGCAATTTTTACAAAAAAAGCAATATTTGAAATTTTAGTGAAAAGTGCATTCACTTACGTATTTCGCTATTTATTTGTTCGGTCGATAATTTCGTAGTATATCAACTTAATTACAATATATAATTTGGATTTAGTTATTCCAATGTAAATTTGCTCCGGATTAATTAGTAATTTGCATTAATTAATCCGTTCTTCGTATTTCAACTTGAGTTGTACCTTTTCAATAAATGAAGTGTGGTACTATGTTAATTTATACTCTAATTTAAGGACTGGGTTACTTCTAATATTAACTTAGTTCATAACTCGTATGAAAACAAAGTTGTCTGATAAATAATAATTGGAGTATTATTTTACCTAATCGATTACAACACAGAGGTGCGTTGAGTATATTGCACGTGCCAACTTGTGAAGTTCGCGAATTTACATAAATGCTAATCACATTTCTGTGGCTTGTTGCAAAAGACGATTTTTTCTTCTTACTTATATGCGCTCGTTCATTTTCTCTGGAAACTCAATTTGTGATTTTTCTGTGTCCAAAGAGGTCTGTTTAGCAGCCTTCTTAAATTAATTCTTTTTTTGCCCTTCGCTCAGTTTTTTTTTGTGAAATTTTATAAATTATGACTACATAATTTAACTTAGTTTATCCTTTCTTAGCAAACTTATTTATAAGAAACTCAATTATTAGGGAATGGTATTTTTATGAGACCTAATGTGAAATTGCTACTAGTTAATATTTATAATTGTTATGGATTTAAGATGGCGGTTGTTAAGAGGTAATAAGTACAATTATAGATTCTTTATATTGTTGCATTAGAAGGTATTATTTGCTAGTCAGTTAAGTTTCCTTTTGAACTGTTAACGGTGGTCAAGCGGTGACGGCGACGAGCTGGCGGCGGTGACGCCCAAAACCAAAAACGCTTACTAATCAAAACCGTAGAATAAAGCGATAACTTGGTAACCGGAATTTCATGGGATTTTTGTTTTCCTAAAAACCAAAAAGTTGTGTAACATCCAGGTTCCCAATGAAGTTTGATTTTGAATAATGAATAAAAATTAAAAAAATCACATTGCTGATCTTTATTTGTTAAATGATTCTGTTGTTGTCTTTTGACCGAATAAGGCTATAAAAGTTGCTCTCGAATACATTTAGTTTAGAATGCTCCCAATTTTAAATAAATTGTAGATAATACATCTTATAATTATTAAAACCGAGGTCTTATACAATGGATTTTAACAAAATCATTCTATTAAAATTTTTCTGAAAACACGTCCTTAATTGTTGGGAAACGCTTACCAGTTAATTATAGAGAAATTTTTATTAAAATATTATTATCTTATCTCTGATTCATTATGGACATTGCTTTTAAGAATGAAATAAATACACAACAGTTTACCTCAAGAATTGATGGGTCCCAAACCTTAACATTTCAGTAAGTTATCAAAAGATGATTTTTGTAGTTCTATTTCAAATGCCATATTTATTTTTAGCTTAATTAATTCATTTTAGTTTAAATTATTTTAATCTTAGTTCAAAATATTTTGCGCTTACACTTCCATTGACTTCCTTGCCAAATTCAGTGTCTTCTTGTGATACCCCCTTTAACACGGTGCGATGTCCTCCTTGGGTTATGCAATAAAGGAACTCACATTCGTTCTGTTCGTAATTACACACTTGCAACAAATTTTACGCATTTACAGATATAAGTAAATTAGCAGCTATATTTAAACATAATTAGATATTGTTCAACTTCCTTATAAGGTGAACATGTTTTTCAGCATACATTCCTAATAATTTTACGAACACAGTTTAAACCACTCATTAGAATATAGATAAATAGAATTAATAGTAATTTAATAGTATTTTATTTAAATGTCAAGTTATTTGCGGCGGAATTTACCTAACCTTCTATCATATAAATATGCATCATAATTTAATTTGTAACTACTATGTATGTATTAGAATATTACATTTAAATAAAACACAAAAGATTCGAGTATATCCGCACTTAAACTTGTATATTTGAAACGTACACCCTTACATAATTTTATTAATTCTAAAGACATCTCAGGACGAGTTATATGTAAAATTTGTTTATAAAATGTATGTTATGTAATTTAAATATAACTTTATTCATACGACCTTAATTTTGCTTAAAATAAATTTCAGTTAAAAGACCTCCAAATAATGTAAACATTGCTATAGAACTTCGGTATACATTTCAAACTCTGTACTACTATTGGATGCAAAAGTTTTGGCTCCCGTTTTTGAATATAAATAAACAAAATACTATAGGGCAAAAATAAAAACCAAAAGGGTGTATGATCATTTAATTCCTAATCACATCGGAAGAGAGAGAAAATGTAAAAAATGCGATTTTGAACAATATGCAATAAAGAGCTAACTTTAAGATCCTGTAGTTTTTTTATTTCTTGAGACATTTACTTAAAAGTTACAGAAATAGTTAATTATTGTCTCATAATTTTCATGTAAAACATATATGAATTCAAATAATTCCTTAGTTGATAGACATATCGAAATTGTATTTAAAGCAAACTGGTAATAACACTGTGAACACTTTACGAGCATTAATCTGTAGCAAAAGGCGTTGCAGATTAGGTTTCTCAAACTAGGTTATGGACCTGACTTTGAAAAGGAATACGGATTCTATATTCCCATTACAGACTAGAGAGGGAATGGTAATTGATGGATCATATAGCTCAATCGACAAAAGAACTATATTAAAATGAATCAATTGCCTTTGCCTAAGCCAAAGAAAATTAGGTTACAGACTTGAATTTACGTCGATCTAGTTTCGTTCGTAACAATTAAGTAAATCACTAATTTTCCCTAAATTGGGTACGTTTTTTTAGTAATTCGTATTCAACTAATTCTACATCGCAAACCTTCAAGTTCGAGTTTCTAAAACTTTGATCTTTATTTATATTTGTTCAAAATTATAAACTATCATAAATGTTATCTTATATTTCATTTTATACAGGTGGTGCTCCAACAGTTAACACATTTAGAAAAAACTGCTTGTAGCTGGTGTTTCGAGTTATATATGTATAGACATTCCTTATTTTTTGGAAATACCAACATGTCATGTAGTTTCCTTTTTACTATACTTCAGTTAGTTTTGAGTGACATTAGTACACCAAGCCTGAATCAAAGTCATTCTTGGGCAAGTCTTCACGGTGACCTGAGAAATACAGTATAAAAAAAATATTACTTCTTCTTTCAATATACGGTGTGCTTTAACGTGCTACAGGACAAACAAATAACCGTAATCGGCCATGACTAATGTTTGGCAGAGGGGAAAGCAGATTCCCCGACTGCATGACACCTGCTGGTATTTACAAATATATCAAATACTGGCGCTCCACCCGATATTATTTGTAACAAGTTGCTACTTTAGATTACATCTTTTGTATACTGCATTTTTCTTAATTAATACATTTTATTTAATACTAATTATTTTAAAATTAAGCGTACAATATATACAGGATGTTTCTTAACTAGTAGCGATTACTGAACTTTTATTTATAATTGAACTCGGGACTACGTTCTCGCAGAACGACATATGGAATAACGTGTATATCCTGTTATTACAGTAGCAGTATAGAAGATAGGATAAAAAGTAATGTCTCCAGTTGAATACTACTTTTATTTGTTTAAGTAAAACTGTAGCATATGCATTTTTTACATAATCTCGGCTGTATTTAAAATAACTTGCGAAATCCGTGATATGCGCTATCAAAGCCCTTTTCATCTCTTCTAGACGGTTAAATCATCTTCTATGCAAATTAACCTTCATATGTCTAAATAAATGCAAGCCAGGGCGGTGTTTGAAGTATGAGATGTGTATTCTTGCATTAATATGAACAAACTGTTTCTTCTTCTTGCTGACACTATTTCTAAGCTTTGGTCGAGGAAAGAGGCGTAGTTTGCGTATCTTTTCGAACATCAAATAGTTTCAAAGGCTTAAAACTTGTCTCCACTTATCTATGCTTTAAATCATCTGTTAGTATTTCAACCATAGGATGCACGTAGAGCACTGACGATTTAGCGTACGGTAATTATTTGATTTTCTTGAATCACTGTATTAACCTCGACTTGTTTCTCATCAGTTACTGTTGTTAATGGATGACCATTACTTATTTATCGTTCATAAATACTCGTTCCCATTTAAATCTTTGCTTAAAATTGCTTATGTCATTTTTTAACCTTCTGTGGATATCGATAGGTGAACATCATCCCTCATTCTATAAAAATTTAAGCGCCTTCATTATTTTGTTTACGTCCATGGACTCAGTTGAGATAGCTGTAAATTATAAATTTTACTTTCCTACCAAATGTTCTTACTTCAAATGAGTAGTCATAGTTTCTTTTGTATTTCTTTATAAATACGCGGGTCAGTACTTTTGCATTCGATAATAGGAGAATAATTGATTATTTTACAATTCACTGTTTCTTTTGTGTTTTGAAAACTTGGTTTGTTGTAAAAATTACATTCACGACACCTTTTTATTATATCATAAATATTCGTAACTCGTGTTTAAATTAAAAATTCGAATATCAAAATCCCAAGTAATATTTTAGGATTTGGGAAAATGATAAAAAATTTAAGATTAGCATGTAATTTTGATTTAAAAAACTAATACTACTCACCCCCAAAATCAATGGAAAAACTTCTCTTAAACCGACAATGTGAAAATGTATATTATTAAAGGTCTAATATATATTTAAAATTGTAATAATGCCAGGGTTGTTCGAGATCTTCTCTGCCTGACCTAGAAACAGTGCAAGTCATGTAATATCCGTTAGATGCCGTGCTGCTAAGTTTCAGATACGTGCATTCAGTTGTTCATGTGTGGCGAGCGAGTGAAGACATCAAGTTGTGAAAATGTCTGCAAAATCGATAAAATTGAAGTGGAGGCTGTGATAAAATACTTTTTTTTGAGGGGTTTAACCCCGACGGACATAAAAAAAGAGTTAGATTCAACTTTAAAGGATTCTTTTCCTTCATTGTCGACGGTAAAAAAGTGGGCTGCGGAATTTAAAAGAGAGCTTACACTGATTCAAGATGATGAACGTTCGGGACGCCCAAAAACCGCTACGCCCAAAGTAATGATCATAAAAATCCACAATTCTGTGTTAGAGTATCGCCGATTAAAGGTACGCGACCTTGATGACATTGCAAACATATGAATAGACCAGTTCACTACATTTTACATGATGTTCTGGGAATGAAAAAGATTTCCGATGGATGGATGTCGCGTGTGGTGTCAGTCGACCAGAGACTCATGCGAAAGAACACGTCTCAAGTTAGTTTAAACTTATTTCAACGCGATTTTGCTGAGTTTCTTCGACGTTCTATAAAAATAGATGAAAGATGGATTCATCATTATACGCCCGAGACAAAGCGGCAGTCCAAACAGTGTATGGGACCAAGTGAAAGTGCGCCAAAAAAGGCGAAAACAGTTCCATCTGCGGGTAAAATCATGGCCGCGGTTTTCTGGGACTTACGCGGTGTGGTGTTTATAGACTACTTGAAAAAAGGCAGGCCTATCACCGGGAAGTATTACGCTGCACACTGGACCAATTGAAAAACGCTGTTCAGGCTAAACGTCCACATCTGGCCAAAAAGAAAGTGCTCTTTCACCAAGATAATGCGTCTGCACCTACATTTCGATGTGATTCCCCATGCGCTGTGTTTGACTCTCAGTGATTACTTTCGCTTCCCAAACTTGAAGAAATGGCTCGCTGAACGAAGATTCACGTCAAATGGTGAGGTCAAATCTGCGTATTCTGCAGAGTTCAATAAAACTTATTATTCTGACGGTATTAAAGAGTTGGAAAGTCGTTGGTCTAAATGTATTGAATTTCAAGGTGACTATGTTGAAAAATAAAAAATAAAAGTCTTAAAGATCTTGTGTCTTCTTTGTCAGTCCGAGAACTTTCCGAATAACCCTCGTAAACTGCTAAATATAGTGTTAGTAAAATTTCTATTCTGGATAGAAATGCACTCGACCTTTCAAAATTTAGAACCTCTAAAATTACGATTACTTTATTGATCATTTTAATCGTATTCGCTTTGTTGGCCTGAGATATATGATACCTAATATAATTTATAAAAACATGACACTAATGAAGAAAACAACTATAACCATCAGCATAAACATAGACAAAAGGAATTCCCAACATTAATTATGAAAATACTTTCAAACATGTCAATATATTTCTATTTAAATATTAAAATCAGTCTAATTTGCATTTAACATAGTCAACTGATTCGTCTATTTACATAACAAAAATATAACTTTTACCTATCTGATACACTATTAATTCACAAAGTAATTTAACGAATTGATCTCAAGATATCTTAAACTATTTTCCAAATTTCAAAAATTGACCTGACGTAGATCGTCTATGGGAAGGGACATTTGGGCACGCACTGTTAGGCTCTGCATATTTAGGCACGTGGATGATTTTAACCACATATGCATTAAGCACGAGGAAAATAACACACTATTATGAAGTGTCCTTATCTAAGTGCGTCTACGAGAGTCAACCCAATTCCCTGTCCCCAAGTTCACCAATACAATCAACAAAAAATTCTGTAAATATTTATTAAAGGTTTATTTTTCAACATAATCGCCATTTTATTCAAGAACGTGTAAAATATGCGGTCCTACTTTCTTAACCATAAATTCAATTTTCTTTTTATGACACCTAAATGGCGTTTCAGATACGGCAATAAGTGAAAATGGAATGCTTGCAAAATTTGTTTATTTGTTGTATACTTTGTTTTGCAGTGAAATAACAGAACTGCACGTCATTCATACGTGGACATCTCTTTTCACGGAAGCTGTATCTGAATATCTCGCCATCTGGTGTGACGATATGATCCCAATAATAAAGCGTTGTTGGGCTTCTAGATAGGCAACTAGTTTATGACTGAACAGGTTGCGGCGCAATTCTTAATAGAAGCTTAGTTTTGGAATGAACCTTGTATTTTGCATAGTATTTTATTCATATTTAATGCAGATAATCTGTTAGTTCTTGAAAACATTCATTAGTTATTTCATCAACTTTAATTTTCAATTTACTGTTGTTTTAAGAGCTTTGTATCATGAACTCTATGGTCAATTAAATTGTTTTGACGTTTTGCTAGCCACCGATGACTTATTTAAAGTGATTAAAATTTATAATTGGAAACATTTAAAACGTAACAAACATCTTGGAATAATCTTGTATATTTAATTTAAATAATTGTTATTAAAATAAATGCATTAATTTAATAATAAAATACATAGAAACGTAAAGGTCGCAGATTAAATCAAAATAAAATGTAAAAATAAATTAGGAACAATATTTAAAAACTGTATTGCACATGTAAATAAGAATTAAAATTGCCGATCACATTATCAAAAACTCGTACGATGTTTTTTCGCGATTAAAACCTAAGATAAGTCCGTCGAATTCAATGCAAATTAACCATTTACTTGGTTGGTACAGGACGAAAGCTATTTCTAAATAATTTGAGACTGTGACTTAGTTGAGGGCAGCTAGTTAATTTTAGCATGCCCCTAGTGTGTATCAGGTAATATTGAACGCAAAATTCCGTCTAAAACCTAATCTTATAATTTTTAGCCAGCGTCTGTAACACGAAAGTTCAACTACCTCATGTTCCCGTAAACCTATTATCAAAATGTCTAACACTTATCTTATAAACAGCATTCCGGCATAAAATCACATGAACTAGAGCACCAATTAAATGTTTGAAATACATTAACTCATAAACACAATGAATAAACAATATACTTCTAGTTGATACCAACAAAATCAATTAAGTAATCAAATAATCTAGTCAGTTACGTTTAATAGAACGCAAATATATAGATTTGATATAAATAATTCGTTTGAATAATAGTACTTACTAGAAATTATAGGTAGGCACTCAATATGCACAGGCGATTTATCCATGAGTTTTTAATATTTTCTTAGTAATTAAATAAAAGGGTCACGAGAATACCTCACCGACTTAGGTACAGTTGCAGGCATAAAAGTTCAGTAAACCATCTTCTAAAATAGGTATATATCGGTATGGTTTAAAATAGACAAGCGCTTACACGATATAATAATAAATAAGTAAAGTCAAAATGCTATTTTAATTTGTTTTAATTTTTACAATCGAAATGGCCTTTTTATAAAAGTGTGTAGATTAAATTATACCTTTGCTACAAATTTATTGACGCCCTTGAATCTGGTAAGACGCAAATTTATTTTTTATTAATTTTACTTACGTTTTTCAGTGCTGTTTAAGTTATAGACTGTGAAAGCTAGTTTATGCCAGGCGCTATGTTTGCAATCGTATGAAGTGACTTGTTCTCGTTTAAGCTGAAGTAACTCACGGTTAGTCTTGTTATACAAACAGGAATTTGCCTTTACTTGTGTTCACTATAATCTTTTCGCTGAAGTCAACTCTTTGACTCTTCATTTCGCTTGAAAAAGTATGTGAGCCACTTACCTTTCGAATATGTCATTGTTGCATATAATGACTTGTATTCCTTATTTGATGAAACTAACGTACGGGTGAGATTACTAAATAACGAGACTAGTAGTAAAACGGTTTATCTTATAATTTAGCTGTTTCGACATAAGGATTGTGCATTTCTGAAAATGGTGCTGCACGTCGCTATATATCAACCCTTCAATTTTTCCCTCGTCCACGCTCAGCAAGTAAAAGTGTTGGTCAGAAACTAATTCACGAATAGAGCATTGTCGTTCTTCCACAAGTCGATCGTCTTAATCCCCACTCGTTCTCTCAGCTTGATTACTGTTTGACTTGCTCTCGATTTTAACTCAGTCATGGTTCCAGTAATGAATGCGCACCTGCCTTTTCAATCACTGCTCACGAGCGACAGCGAAGCTCGGCTTATTTCGCCTTGCTCCGGAAGCTTTAAGGTCGTTCTCCATGTATGCGATGTCCATTTTGATAAGTAAACTGCCGACTCGGTGCCTGGTTTTGTTCTTCAATGACTTCGGTTTTTTTTATAATTCTACCTGAACCCGCCTGTTAGCACCAAATTCAATATATTTATTTGCGTCATTTTGATATCTTATTTTGTAAATATGTTTGCATAAATGCGTGCACTATTTAAATTGTCGTAAAAATATATACTGTAGTCTAGTATTTGCAGCTCTAAATGGATACCAAAATCTAAATATGGCGTTAAGCACTACCAAAATAAGCCTTTGCAACAAGCCAAAAATCTCTTACGTTGACAAAGGCTTTAAATTAACTCAACAACTGAACAAGAAATGCCTGAACGAATAAACTCAAACAAACGCAACGCTTCGAAGAAAATATCCATCTTCATTATTGAGTACGATAAAGTTTTGTATAATTTAACAATAATATAGAAAACTGTGGAATTATTTTGTTGTTATATTATTGCATACAACTTTGCGTAGAAATTATCGTCATTTATTAAGGCATCGTGTAAAAATTAAAACCTGTCTTTTGTGCTAGTTTGTGAATTAATTTACTGAATATTACTTTGGTTGTGATATTTACTTTGATTCTTTCTTTAATTATTACAAATAAATGCATGTCAACTAAGATCAGATTACTAACCCCGATTCAGTATAGTTAAGGTGAGTAATTCCCTTTTATCTTACATTTATTGTCATTTATTCAGTTAATTTAATTTTAATACCTTATGTTATTTTAATTGAATATTCATTTTCTACACATCTTTTAATTGTATACGCCTAGCACTATATAGTTGTTTCTTTTATGGCTGAGACTTTGAGTTGTAGAAACTCCCTTGACCTTCTTGGTCTCAACTACTGTAGTCATTCACTATGTTGAACCAGGATGGGTTCCACGTGCCATACATTAATATCTGAGAAGACGTGTTTTTACATTTTTTCCGCGAGTTTCAACCCATATTCTTTGGACGTGAAGGTAAACATTCTAACCACTAATCGAGATCGGCCATAAAGTAGTTTTAAGCCTTGTTTTAATCTGAAAACTACTCCTGTGGTTTTAGTTTTGGGCAAATAGAAGTACTCAATCAATTTGAAACCAACTTGATAAATTTTTTGGAACCCAAATAAGGATCTGTGAGCAGTGGCATTGTCCTAAGAGAAAAACACACATTTGGAAAATTTTCCACGCGTTTTTCCACAATTTTTCCGGAAGCCTAGTTAATAATGACCCATCGCAATTTTACCTATACACGTAGTCCAATGTACATATTCTGTCTTAGTCTCAAAAAAGTGATGCGAGGACCTTTGTTTCAGAATTTTGGACACGAAATTTCTTTAAATGGGTGAACTAGGTGTTTTCATATTTTTGATTGTTCTTTAGGTTCTGAATCGTAATGGTGGAACCATATTGTATGTATAGTTAAAAAAATCAAAGTATTTTCTGCAAAGTGGCTTGGAAGTCGTCACTCAGAGCCATTTTTGATCAGCTATGAAGCAATTTCTCATGCTTAAATTATAATTTACAATGTGAACGATGCATTAGTAGAAAATGTTTAAAGTCTCGGCTTTACGTTTGAGCCCAATTCGTCGATCCCCCAAAATCATTTTATTGAGTGGGCATAGAAACGGGTTTTCCAACATGAAGCTCATCTTTGATGCTTGTTATTTCTCTTTTAAATTTGGTAATTCAATTTTTGTGATATATTAGCCACATCCACATACATTTTCTTGTAGGAAAACTCATTCAAAAATAGGTACCGTAAATCGGTGACAGGTTTTTGCGAAGGAAAAGTTCTCTAGGTTATTTAATTGGCTCAAAATAATTTTTTGCACTTCCAGAACTAAAACACCACATTTAGTGACTGATTTCCGTAATTAAAACGACATTTTTAATCTCAAAAGATTAAAATTTTACTTTGCTCCAAAAGGAGATAAAGTAAATTTATTCCTGCATAAACAAAGTAAATCCATGGCAGCAATAAATTTTGACCAATTAAAATTATATATTGCTGAAAGCGTTATTACTCGTATAGCGTTTCGTAAATAAAATTAAACACCATTTGTCGTGAAGCATACATTGGTAAATCTTCGAGCCTTTTTGATTTAAAATTTTTCGGAAGCGTAAAAAGTAATGATGAATATACCTAAGGACGAAAGTGCTTTTTAATCTCTCGAGGGATTATTTCCCTTGCTAGAGCTCGAGAAATAAATTTCTCTCTCGGAATTAAAAGAGACATTTTAGTCCCTTTGTGTATAATGTATTATTATTGTGACATTACATGTCTTGGTTGCACTTGTATCAAAAATGGTTAACATCGTCCCATCAGTACCTCAAAAAAATAAATAATTTGGTGTCAAAGTAGCCCCGAATCCTTTATGATTTTTTTAGTGTTGAGACGCGGTAACCCTATCTGGTGCTATTTTGACATAAGAAATAAAATAACAGCTTTTTATAGTTTGAAGCATTGAATTTCGGCAAAAATTGAGCAAATAAGCAAAGATTAAGAGAAACCAAATATTTATTCGAAATTTCATTACAAACGGATAACTAATAAAAAACCTTAAAATCAAAACACTCGTACTGTTTGTCTGCAGATATCACAAACCCAATACGAATATTGTACACATATCAGCCAATCTTTTTCTGTGTAGTAAGGAAATTCACATGCGCATATTGAACATAGATTGTCATCGTCATCGTCTTTCTGAATTTTGAAGTTTTTTAGACGTACTTGGACCTGGATTTGCCTGTTTAAGAAGTTTTTTCTCCTTCATCTTTTCTTTGCCTTTTCCTTAGACTTTCATCAATTTTTCGGAATTGGATGGGTCTTTGTGGAAGTTAAAATTTTTCTGCTCCTGGTGCAGTTTACGATTTTTTTACCTCTTTTACGAACAAGTTTTGCGCAGTCTTTGTATCCTGTAGATTCTTGTAGGAATTTCAAGAAATTGGCGTCTACTGCTCTAGAATCAACACTGATTCGTCCTAATGGAATTCTACAAAGTGGGGCATATGGGTTAAATGGACGAAACCAGTCGTTGCAAAATCAGATTTTAAATTATTTTCAACGTGGGGGCTATTACCTACCATATGCGAGATAAAAATTCAGGAAATTGTTCTTTGGGGACAGTACCACGGAGTGGTGATTCTTTTCTCGGCTTGTCTAAAATTGCTCTCTACTTTTTCTTTGTTGATCCGAAAAGATGGGTTGCATTTGGTGGCAACGAAGTTATGTACAACTTATTTTCTTTAGCACTATTAAACGCTACAACTGAGAAATGAGAGGCGAGGTTATTCCCGATTTTATTCTTTGTTTCGCTTTTTCTCCATTTGCTTCGATGTGAGGTAACAGAAACTCTACGTACCACCGTTGGAAAAACTTCTGATTAGACTAGTCACTCGGGCTGTGTGTGTAGTTGTTCTAGACGGTCCATCAATCGTCCAGTATACATATAAATTTTGGAACTTGTAAACCACCATTGGAGATCAAAGCTGTCCGTCTGTAGTACCACAAAACATGACACTGATTGCAATTATTTTGCATCCTACATCCTTTTGGTCCAACGCCTTCTTTGTTCCCAGGTCAACATAATTACAAACACTTTTTGGCTTAACATTTTTCAACACTTCTTGAATATTTAAAAAAAATACTTTATTTTAGTAGGTCCAACTAAAGCTCTTTGTCTCTTAAATTGGTTCCCATATGTGCAAAGTTGTTTCTTCTAGAGAACAGGTGGATTTAGTTAGGCCCAGGCATATTGTTTTTCCATTCTGGAATTTGTCTTCCTTCCTTTGCAACAAATTTTGAAACAGCATGCCTTATGCCCATGGGTGCAAATGCCAAATCCCAGTTGCTGACTGTTGCTAGTGAATCTACACGTGTCAGGACACGGGGATGTCCATGCTGCTGTTGCACGTGCCAAATTTTCTTCACCGTAATTTTTGTAATTACGGGTAGCTAATTTTTTTTTATATACTCCCACCATTTTTTACAGCTAGCAAATACGATAATACAATAATTTGGATCAACACGAAGTCGTGTCACGTGTTTATTACAGGTTATGTTTACTAAACCTAGAAACTGTAGCGAGAGCGGATTGGACTAATGATCCTCAGCAACTTCTCTATCGTCAAGGCCTTATCTAGTTCACAGATGGGTCAAAGTTAAGCAGCTCTGCTGCAGCACGTGTCTTTAGCAAATCTCCCAAAATGGAAGTAACCATTGCATTAGGATCTTACCAAGCTGAAGTGTACGCAATTTCAGCTTGCGCGGAAGAATGCATCAGTAGGGACTATCACAACCTGCACCTTTATACCTTACTATTTTCACCAACAGCCAACGTGTCGTAAAGGTACTATCGAATTAATTCCACTATATCATCTAGACTGGCAGAAATTACAGGCTGTAGATGTAGGAACAACAAAGTAACTGACCATCAGGAACATACAGGTAATGAAAAACATTTATTGGACAGAGTACCGCTGTGCAAATAGCCGCCCCCAACATCGGCTGGCAGGTTTTTTAAGTTCAATCATTGGCCCAGCTATGATTTTAGTTTTGCGTCCAGCGTTTAAACAAATCTAGTTTTTACTTTCATTAAGCAGGAAATAAATTCGAGCTTACTGGTCTCCTAACAGGCCATAGCTTTAATAAATGCCTAACTACAATCGGAGTCCACCAGGACTGTCTCCTAGGAAATGTTGTGAAGACGCTGAAACGTCTGTCACAAGACGAAATCGCAATAACGCATGTGGCTGAAACACCACTGTTTTAGCAACGGCCGGCAAAGCTACAGTGGAGCGAGACGTGGTTCTCCTATACTGCGAAGCTAAACACTGTCGGGAAAATAGGTCTAAATCGGTAAAT
>JAHWXV010075256.1:0-14474 GCA_024586415.1 Phrixothrix hirtus
ACTTAAGGTAACACGGAATTTAATATTGTCAAAAAGCCCTTATTCGTTGTTATTTAAATCGTTATTAATTTTTAATTTAATTCAAAATATTGTTCGTCGGCCCAAGCGCCACTCTCATATTTTCAACTGCACATAAGAGTGAATAATTTTAATTATAGTGTCTATTTCTCGTGTTCAAACGATTATTACACCTTGCCAATTTCCAAAAATCCTGTCGATTTTGTCCATCCTTTCTTCTCCATGTTTAGAAGAAATAATTTTTGAAGACACCCCAAAGACGCTGTTCGCCTGCAAATTGGTAAGTGTAAATTTATATTACATTTTTAATTATCCACTTTGTGTGCAACTATCACCTTAATAAATCACGATTGAATCAGTGGAGAAACCTACAGCCATTTCCGTTTTATTAACTTATTATTTTGTTTGCAGTTATTAAAGTAATAATTACTAGTCCTTCAAAAAAACCTAATTAATATCATTAGTCGCTAGCGCAAGTTTGAATTTTAGCGCGTTTATCATACAATATCCCAGAACCTGATCCCGTTTTAGCTTAGTCTCTTCGTGCAGTATGGCACGTATTGTGTCTTTTATTATCCGATAGAATACCTTAACGGCGCCTTGTGACTGTGGATGATGTTCGGAACTAAATATGTGTCGAATTCCTATAATTCTGCATAATTCCTGCGTTAGGTACGGTTTAAAATTTGTACCTAAATCACTTTGGATTTCTCTCACCCAACCCATGTTACAAAATATATCGATTAATCCTGAGCAGAATGTCTTTGCGCGTTGCAACACATGCGTGTTCCTAACGGGTATCGCATACAATTATCAACTACCGTTGGATATATTTATTTCCTCGCTTAGTTAATAGTAACTGCCCCATTATGTCAATTATTACTTTTGTCCACGGTTCCGGCATAAGGGGCACACGTATCATCTTCTCTCTAAACCGCCTTGTTCCTCCAAGTTTTTGACAAGCAGGACATGAGTTGCAATAGTATTTAACGTCCTTTCTTATGTTAGGCCGCCAATAATGTCTTAGTATGTTTTGTTTACACCGATTCGTCTTCTAGTGTGTAAATTCATGAAACTCCTTAAGAATTTTAACACGCAGTGTCTTAGGGACTATTATCTACGCACTTTCACCTATTTGTAGTCTGACGGGTTTTCCATTTCGCGGAACATCCTAATGACGAGGCCGTCTTTGTTCTTAACTACGGCTGCGTTATTGATTTCGCTACCGACTTGAGCCTAAAGCAGTTTTAACTCATTGTCCGATTTCTGCTCTTTAATTAATTAGTTGCGAGGTACTCGTTCTAACACTGTCTTTATTATTATTCACTGGCTCTTGGAGCTCCTCATTTAGCACCTCCGACAGTTCCGTTGTTTCACCTTTTTGAACTTGCTCTGAAGCCTCTATCTCAAAAATGCCCGTACTTGGACTTTTTGTCCCAAGATCAGTTTCCTCCACTTGTTTCACGATTTTGCATGCCCTGGGCCGGGTGATTATATTCATTTTCGATGTAGCATTTCTGTTGAACCCTAATATTAGGTCATAAGGTAAAGTACATTATGTCCCCGCTTCCAAGTAGCCCGTGTATATGCCAATTTTAACGTAAACCTTCGCTATATGGGTAGGTATTATTATCATTTCGGACGAAATAACTTGCCTTACATGAACCCGTTCGCCAGTAAATTCGTGAGGTCTTACAAATTCTCCTTTTACAAGCCTTATCAGATTCCTGTATCGTATAATGTCGTTATGAGTTGCTCATTTATACGTCCTTCGAATTTAGATTCTTTTAAACAACTTTCCGGTTTTTTCGTGAGGTTGCTTCAATATAGCGTGCGCTTCTGTGGACACGCGAACAATTTGTGTTCCGCAGAATTACATACAGTGCAACTTTTACCGCGAAGCATGCATTGATAGAACGAATGAACTGTTAATGTCAAAATTTGTAATTTTGTGTTCTTCGGGCCTTTTGATTTGAAGTTTTTCGAAAGTGCAAAAAATAACGTACATATGTGCTTCAGGACTAAAGTGCTTTTTAATACCTTAGGAGATTATTTCTCTCGCTATCGTTCGAGAAATAAACTCTCCTTTTATTAAAAGAGGCACTTTAATCCCTTGGTATATAATATACTGTTAATTGGTTCATCTTAGTTATTGCATTGGCTTAACTTTGTTCATACGGGATTTAATGTACTTTAATTCTCTGCGGCACTAAAGTAAAATTTTAATCCCTTGAAATTAAAACTAAATCTAATCCCGCATAAACAAAGTAAATCCATAGAAATAACAAAATTAGCCAACCAAATTTACAAATTGCTAAAAGCGTTACTATAGCGCTTCGCAAATAATTAGCATATGCCTTGATAAGTCAAATGAAATTTGATTTATTATATATATATCAGGACTGAAGTGCTTTTTATCCCTCGAAAGATCATTACTCCAGCGACAGCGAGAGAAATAAACTTTTTCTCTCGGGATTAAAGGGGCACTTTAGTCGTTTGGTATATAATATACTATTAATTAGTACTTTAGCTCCCTTAGGGCTAAAGCAAAATTTTAGTCCCTCGAGATTAAGTGTCACTTTTGTAATGAAAGAAAGTAACTAAATATGGCATTTTAGCTCCGGAAATGTAAAAATTTATTTAAATAAATGAGAGGGAATATAAAAGCAACAAAACCTTTTTTGTGTTTTAAAGAAAAAAATTAAAAATTTAGATACTTCACCCCGTTATTGCTTCAAACAACATTGAATTTTTATCATTAAACAATCATAAAAAAATATTCAAATAAATGTATTTCTTTTAGATGAATTATAAATTCTTGTTTAAAAGAGAATTTAATTGGCACAAAAAATTTTAAATGAAATACATTTATTTGTTATTTTCAAATATTCGTCTCTGTGTACCCTTCACTTGACTACAAATAAACGTTCTACAACGGTAAAAACAATGTATCCCGGTGATTAATTTATGGGCCATTAAAATGCCCAATTTTATTGCTATCCTTATTTAGTAACATTTCTACGTATGTACGTATTCTTTCAAGTAATGGCTCTACATGAATCTGTTTGTGTTACAACTTTCGTTATTTTATGACCGAAGAAATTAAAAATATTGACATTACGCCGTTAACAGCGCAAAGAGCCACATTGTTTCTTGTGGCAGCAAACTAACACGTGACGTTCAGCGGAACGCAACAAGTTGTCAAGGACGATAATGTCACTTTGCGCTCGAATTACATACAAGCATTTTTCTATAAACCCATTATTGCTACAGAATTCTAAATATTTAACATTATTTAATAGTATTTGATTAATATAAAATAACAAAAATAAGTTTATAGAGGTTGTGTATAATTCAAATATAGAAATATATGACTCACAACTACTAGGATCCAGACCCTTTGGGTCTCCTTTTTCTAACTTTTTCGCGAGCTGTTGTAAGGTACTTACCGGTCTTACAACGTAATATCCAATTCAATGACCAAAAAAGGTACTTTTTGTATTTGTTTTTTAAAATACATCACTAAATATGAAAACATTTCGGTTTATATGCCTAATTTGACAACTGTCATAATTAAGTTGAAAATTTGCAGTAAATTAGTGTTTTTCCGGAATATACTTAAACAAACACAAAAAATTTTGTCCGATACCCGTGCTCTGCATGTTTTAAGCCATTGATCTGCTTTATAGGACTAGGCTTACGCCTCGTTCTGTAAACATCGATGTCGGTCCTAAAATATGGGGTAACAGCGCAAAGCCTACTTTTCTAGCGATTGTATAATTAATAGTTCAGGTAATGTTCTAAATGTTTGTGTTGTTGTTTTATTAAACATTTTCTAGATCACAAATGTATTATAGTGTCATCAGTGTATTTGTGCAAGAAATACATTAATTAGTTATAAAGATGCAATATCAACTTCAAGCCAGTCGTTTAGATATAGTGCATTAATGTATAACTAATTTCAGCAGCGCTATTCAAGTTTTATTTATAAATGTTGATACTTATGAACGCGATGATATACATTAATTTCTATCTTATGAACTTTTCCTTTAACCAATACTTTTTATGGGGTTCTACCCCTCGTGTCAAATACCGTATTATTTTTATCCTATACTATGAATAAAATCCCATTTAACGAATTTATAGATGGATAAATATCCATGAAAGGTATCTAGAAATTCTACCTAAATTAAATTCCTACAGCTGAATTTGCAATTAAAATCAATACACAGTGATAATGCTACTAAGCCATTAATCCCTTTGTAGTTAATTCTTGTACAAACCATTTGTAAGGATTTAATTACCTACTTGGAGTATTGAAATAATTCTTGACAGGGAATAAATCCTATGTTATTGTAGATTGAGTAATTAACCAAAAGTCGTAGGTTTATAGCAGACTAAAGCAAGATGTGCATCAATGAAGGGTTTTCTGTAAACAATAATTACTATATAGGCTTTATATTAAGTAAAAATTATCAATCTAACCCCAAATTTATTTTATTTTATTATATTATTTGTGAATTTGTGTATTTGTGCCGAACATTTTCGCTTGTTTATATACAGGTATTTTCAAGGCCATTAGAATGTGAGCTTTTAATTGAATCTAGATTAGCAATAAGCGTTTTTTCACTGGGCAGGTCAAATCAATTGTATATATGCAATTGACTTGACTTAGCCCAATTACGATGGTAACATTTACTACAAGAATTACTATATTTTATTTAGAAATAGAACCTAAGTTGGTTGCATAATATACAGTAATAAATAAGATTTAAACAATCCTCTATTTTGCATTGTGTACAATCCTCTTAGATTAGTTAAATATGCTAACATAAACGAGTTTGTAGGTCATTAATCGCTAGACAACTTTGAGTTGATAGTAAGTACTAGCATTACATTTAGAACTATAGTAAGTAATTGAAGAACCATATTCTCAAAATTTCCGTAAATAAGCCATGGTAAATAAATCGCGGCGTTGGAGTTTCACAATTTATAATCCCGGGTTCAAATATCCATTGCCGCAACCACTCATAAAGCACGATTTAAATAATTTGAATTAAGTGGCTGCATCAACTACAGTACATCAAAATTTACTTTGAGTGTAACAATCCTTGATTTACACTTGATTTACACACGGAAATCTAATGCAATAATCTCAAAAATTATGTTTACCTGCAATTTTAGAATAGCTTTAGTTGTCTCCCAGTATAATCAATAAATGCAGTAACTGTAATATTAATTTAAAAAATAAACATAAAGCTTAAAATCAATTCTTAATCTAATATAATAGGTACAAATTTTTGGAATAGGTTTAGGCCTACCTGCATTTGTTTTTAAAGGAAAAACCACTTTTTGCGAACGTTAGATTTTGGGTATAACAATTGCGCGCTAATGCTTTGAAAACAACTGTGAACGGTAGGCTGTAAAAGGATTTTTATTTGCCTATAACTAAAGTCAAAACCGGGGGCGTAATTTAATTGCACTTCATAATTCGTATGTTTATACGTATCTTACAATTTCGTTTATGGTTGAGTTCTTGGTAAACTTTAATTGATAACTTCCTAGAGGCAGCAATGCGTGATAATTCCAGACTGTATTGGGAAGTTGTGACTTATTTGGTAACTTCGGAGTAACTTATACTTTGGAAGCAATTTATTTTCAAACCATTTGTTGTGAAAATTATTTATGGAACATCTTTGAAGTTAACTTGGTCATATATTCGCACACTAATGTAAAAGTGATTCCAATAGTACTTCAATCACCAATATCACAACGAAGAAGACGCTAAAATCTTCTCAATTTATCCTTTTATGCCTTTCGATCATTGCTATGACAACCCTGTTTTGTATATTAATTTACCAATTGCAGACGTACATTTTAAACGATGTTTTCCTCACTTAATCTCCACTTTCTTAAAATGTTCGTTTAAGTTTCCACGATGAAGTTTAACTGTTTTGCATTTTTGTAAATTTGCTTTGTTTGAATATTGCTGGTGAATGGAAACATATATTTCTACTTTTAATTTTAAAGTTTTATGGGCTACAGGAAATGCATTGAGTTGTCGGAATCAATTTTCTTGGAGCCAAGCCTATGTATTTACATAATCAACTACAAATTTTATTTTTCACGTATGTCTATAAAATATCCATTAAGGATTTATTTTATCTTTTTATGGTGAATGTGTCATTTTGATCATTAAAATTATGTATAACCAACATCTCTAGTGTTGATGTTATACATATATTCGATCTCTCTATTTATATATTTGTTATACAGAATCAGTCAAAAGTTAAAGTCAGCTTTGATATATGAATATTAATGTATTACTGAACCGATTTTATTAGATGTTATATATAATTGAGAGTTATAATAAAATTATGTTGGTTAGTTATGGAAAATAAATTTTTTAAATGGCGTAGGTTTACCGCCTCGCAAATATAGAATCTTCTGATCACATTTTCTATAACGGTCGTTAGTATGTTCTGTTGTAGTGCTTAAATTTTTGCTCAGATATTCTCACTAATCTTCTGGGTTGTTCTAGGTTTATTCACGCCTGCCTGATCCTTAAGATATTCCCGTAACAAATAAGAATAGCCCGGCGTGCGTGCTGGAAACCTAATTTCGGAATCAAGCGTCACTATTCAGCTGCCAAAAGTTGATATAGGGGGTCCATTATAGCATCAGATGCATGAATACTCGTCTTATCCTGCTGGTACCATAACACAAAGTAGCGGTAGTGATTTCTACGACAGAACAATACATTTTCGACCATTTATCGATATCTCCCACCATTAATCGATATATTTCTCAAAGGTATATAGCCCAAAAAATTTCTTCCATCGGTACACCGCAGCAAACCGTATATTTTCTAGGACTCAGTTGGCCAGGTAAATTCTTCTCGGATCGTCAGTAGTTTAAAATTCGACAATTTTGCTTATTCACATAGTCGTTTATGTAAAAATGACGTTGTATAACATTATGAGATGCATTAATTTAGCTTGGTGTCTTGCTAACTTTTGATTGCAAATTGAGAAATTTAGACGTTAGTAGTCTGATGTTTAAGTTCCTGTACCAACTGCAGATTATAAAAGAATATTTTTAATTAACCATACTTGATCTACCACCGCAAAATGTCCCTTAAACCGTTTCGTTAACTTACGAATTATAATCATAGGGGGTACAATTACGTTATTAAGACAACCTTCGTAACCTTTTCGGGTTATGTTGGAGATTTTTGACGGTGATGGTAAAATTTCATTATTTTTATTCATTACTCCTCTGAAAATTTGACCATAAGCCTTGCAAATTTCTTTTTATACACCGACATGGACCAATTTAGTAATATTGATGAAACATAAAATACCAAGCTTTCAAAATCCACTCTGACTTTTGTCTGGCGTATATTTCATTATCATTAAAAGCAATCGTTTTTACAAAGTTATGTAGAAGAATATTGTTCTATATCATACTGTAATTTTTATCAATATACCAATTGGAATTCGCATCTAGAGGGTATTATGTAGGAATGGATGCTTAGGAGAAATACAAGTGCAATATCTCCACACCCTATATATTTTGTGATTTACACTCGTAGAAATTTGTTTATACGCGTGCACAATGTTTCTTCAGGATAGATAACGCTTTAAACACGAACCTCATGGATCATGATTTTGACGTAGTGTAAAATAAAAATTGAGCGATGTAAAATCTAAATTCTTTGATGGCCATTCCGTTATTTTTCAACGTTGATTCCAATCTCCTCGACACAGCAAAATGCGGCAACCCCTCCTATTTCTTAGAAATACCGAACCAATGAGGATTTGACAAGTATCGAATGCTTTAGTAGTTTACTTCTCTGAAAACGCAGACGCTCGTTTCATCAGAGAACCTTTGTCGCTATTCTTCTGCTGATTTATAAAACCTAAATCACTTGTTAGGATCATTTTCCCTTAAAACACCCATGAAAGTGTTGTTTGTATAAATACAAGTTCCATTTTATGGTCGATGCTGGTCTTGGAAATTCGTAGTGACTTCTTGAGAATGATAACGGAACTAGTTAACAAATTGGTACTACTTTCGTCATCGATAACAACCTTAATTATTTAAAGTACAAATTTCTTTTGAGAAGATTATGTCAAATATGTTCGGAGATCATCAGGATATTATTATTTTTGGATTCTTGAACCGGGGATGACAATATACAGTACGTAACTGTGTTAGAGAAGCTGAAGGAAGCCATCAGAAAGAAAATATGACGAAAATATTACAAAATATTGTCTTATAATATGTCAATTTAAAAATGCTCGATATAGTATTTGCCAGTCAGGAGACAGTCCATCTAGCTTTTAGTTCTAATTTTTATTATTTTGGCCAATAAAAACGGCCTAAAAGAAATAAAACGTCACTTACTCGAGAAAGTGAATTCATTGCAGTGTAGAAGGTGAAAAATACAGATTAGTCTCTTTTTGAAAGTAAATTTGAATGTTGCATTATAAGGTGGCAGACAAGTTTAGGCTAAGGTTCAGTTAAATATTGTATGGAGTGTTTTTCTGATTATTATATCAGTAGTTTAGGTAAAAACAGTATCCCTTTCTATTTATGTTTTACGCGTGCGATAAATCTTTTTCTGTGCTTCAACAATTGTACCTCATCCGGCTGCTCGGTGATAACTGATCGCCCTTTAATATTTTGTCTACAATAATTTCTAGTTAGTAATCTTAAATGGGAAACATAAACCAAATTATTGGGATAACTGATAGCAATACAACCACAACTAATTCAGTACAATGCCAAGCTCAAATCATACAATAAAGTCACAAACACAGAAACGAACTCTAACATATGCAAATATTCTTTCCGCCACTGCAACTCCAAAAAATGTTCAAGCATTAATATTATATTCTATTCCCACTATATGAAGTTGGGACTACCTACTTGCATTAAGAACATCAACAAACCCCTAAAACATAATGCGAATTGAAAAAAGATCAAAGAATAGAATTTGGATTTTCATAAAATAAAATAGCTGACAACTGTACAAATATTTAAGTTGAAGAGTATCTGGTGTCAATACGCAGACTCATATCACTTGCAAAAAGAGTAGTAATTTTTGGCGGAGGTATAATAATACCACATACAAGGTTGCGGGAAGAATAAATAGCAATAAAAGTTAAACTTTTGTCGAATATTACATCCACTAGTGCCGTAGTGAACATCGAAAGTTTTAGGAATATAAGTTTTAAAAGGCGATTTTATACAGAAATAGGGAATGAAAACAACTTCTCGAAAACGTTTACAATCAAGATTGAAGGTTGCAAATATTGCTTTTTTTTAAACATTTAAAATGAAAATCAATGCTGTAGGTGTAAAGAAATAGGCCATAAAACAATTGAACGTCCCAAAAATACTACTCAGGTTATCTCACAAAACGAAGGACCTACTATCAACAGAGCGCCAGGTTCATAAAATCTCATAAATGAGTCTGATATGGAAATTTCATGGGTAGAAAATCCAATTTTTAGTAAGTCACTTGACATATTTTTGTAAATTTAACAGCTTAAGGTAACACGAAACAACAAATACAGCATCTGCTACAATTGCACATGAACCTAACGTTATAATTGTACATACATTGCCAGATGTGCATCACGAAAATATCACTCAGGACAACAAAGTTACACCCACAGCAGCAAGAACGAAAAAGTCAAAAAAGAAAACTAAGAAGTAAAATAAAAACAGAAAGTCAGGACGACAAAACTGCCAATCTGACATTAGAAAAAATGCTAGAAACAATCAAGAAAACAATCACAAAATACGCAAGCAATTACTGTACAACATTTTCTGATATGCACAAACTAATACGGGAAGCAATTGAAGCCAAGAACGAGATAGCAACCAAATATGTCAATGACTTCTCTGATCTTAAAAATACTCTTCAAAATCTTTATAAACAACAAAACATCCGATGAATGAAAAAATAGTTTTATAAGAATAGTAAACGCATTAAAGGTTGCTTCCTCAGACACAATTGTATACTACTAACTATGCTATTATAGTGGAACATAAATGCAATCGAGAACAACGGAAATGAGCTCAAATAATCCCAATAATGTGTCTGTCTCCACTAGTAATAGCTATTCAAGAAACACATTTAAGCTCACAAGAACGATTCCAAATACGCAACTATGACGAAATCACAGGAGTCTAAACTAACTCAAAAAAAGCTGCAGGCCGAGTAGCTATACGTATATATAAAAACTTCCATTAATTGTCATAAAATCTCACTAAACACCAAATATCAAGCAGTAGCGATTAGAACCAGTCTACCAGGATTGGGTTTAATATCTCTTTGTAATATATACATATCTCCCATTTTTCAGTCATCTAATTCCAATTAGAAAATATGATCAGCCAGTTACCAAAATCATACCAAATGATGCCAAACTTTAAAGCGCACAACTAGACTTGGGAATATAGGTACACCAAAGGCCTCACTACAAAATAAAGAGCTCTTCCTCCTAAATAATTGACAACCTATGCACTTTTCTAGCTATAAGGGAAGCTAGTCCACTATGGACTTAACGTTGGCGAATCCATGGGTAATATACGAAAATGTATGCAACAGCAACCGTTATCCAATATTAATTAACAGTATAATTTGGTGCAACTTTTTAGAAACAAATAAATGACGATGGCAAGTCAGGAAAGCAAACTGAGACGCATATGAAAGTTACTTAAACATAGAAATACAAAGTAAGATAGACAAACAACTCAATTGAATAGAAGACCTAGGAAAACTAATCAAACAAGTGTCAAATATGTCTATCTCACTTAATAATATAATTAATCGAAGAACCATCTCTTGGTGGGGTAATAATCTAAATTCGAGGAGTATAAAGGTCTAAAACGATAGCTCGGGGTACGTACCATCGGAAATCTAATAGAATAAAAAAGATTAAGGATTCAGACTAGACTATACATGAAATAAAATAAAGCAACATGCTGGCAAGGATTTGTGCCTTCAATTGACGTAAACACTCCCACAACAAAACAGTATTAAAAAACTAAAACGACAACCGTACAATTACTTAAGCAACGCCAAACAATTCAACATGAGCCTAAATCGGCATGCAATACCCTTTCTAAATGTTTTGAAAATATAACATCATATTCTCAAAAGTTCTTTGAGACCAAAAACGATTACGACAATAGTAAGTTAACTATGGAAAAGTTCGATAGATCAATAAAACTTCGTCTTCAGGTCCCGACTTCATCTATGGGGAAAGATTCACCAACCACTTTCCTGTATAAAGAAGCCTTTGTTACGTGTATTCTATAATATCTGGTAATAAAACGAATATTCAACGAACTGAAAAAAATCTATAGTGGTTCCAATACTAGAAGGTAATTGCAATAAACTCGATCCGTCTTTACCGCTATATATATTACTGAGAATGTTGAAAAAATACTAGAACAGATAGTCTATAAGAGGCTTCAATGATACGTCGCTCTTCAATTTTCAGATCATCTGATTGTACTCGACACTGAAATTAAACACGACTTTATATGCAACCAAAATCTCTGCTGTATTTTATGATATATGAGCATATCACACAATATGGAAGTACAAAATCCTAAAAATTTTACATAAATGGGGCTACGAGGAAATCTTCCCAAATTTATGCAATCATTTCTCGATCAGCTTGTGTGCGAATAAACAGAACTCTATCCGATAAATATAACCAAATTAATGGCTTGCCACAATGTTTGGATCTTAGTGGCTCACTATTTAATATTGCTATTAGCAGCATTATAAACAGAATCCCTGTACCTTTAAAATCATGCTTATTTGCCGATGACCTTGCAGTCTATCTAAGATTTCCAAACATACGCAAGGAAAAAACTACAAACGGACTAAACTTTGCGCTACGATAATGCAAGTTTATTATATTTCACAAACCACGAAAACTACAACCTGATATATTCCAATTCATTCTAAACGGTGTTGCTGCCGGGAAACTAAAACAAACCAAGTTCTTTGGCTTAGTTTTCGACGAAATATTGATGGCTAAAATCTAAGTGCCTGAAAAAGCCGAACTTACTCAAAGCAATAAATTATAAGGATGGCGAGTCCAACAATGCGATTTTGATAAAACTCTACAAGGCTTATGTAAGAGACTATGGAAACATCATTTACAACTCAGCAAAACCAAAGCAATACAAAAGAACTTAATCCAATTTAAACCACTTGCACAGAATCGCAACTGAAGCTTATCGAGCTAGTCCAGAAATAAGTATTCAATGTGAATCTGATATACTATCACTTTCAAGTAGATGGAAAATACCATACCTTAACTACGCAAAAAAGCTATCTATTCAGTCTGGAAATCCTACGTTTACAAGCGTGTTTGCGCCAATATATTCTAAATCCTGAAAGATACATATTTTAACAATTTTAACATAAACATATCATTTACTGATTTACAAATTCAATCTATCAACCTTGGCAACAACAAATCAATATTTCAAATTAGTTGAAGAAAAACCTTACTATTCTGTTTCTAATCAGGCATACAAATCTATTTTTGACGATTTCAAAATGCACCACCAGGACTACAAATTTATATACGTTGATGGGTCTAAAATTACTAATTCTAGTGATTGTGGTTTAATTAGTGACAGTGTTAAAATAAAATATAAGCTACCACCTCTTACTTCAATATTTACTGCAGAATCCCTATCAATATAGCACAGCTTAAACCACAAACGTACTAACGACATTTCGAAAGCTATAACTGTGAGCGATTCCTTCAGTGTCCTAGTAACCATAACTAACCAATATTCCAAATACCCCAATGATTCAAGTAATTGATCCTTTACTAAAAACTAGAACATAATAAAGCACTTCTCCGTTTTCTATGAGTATTTGGGCATTGAGGTAGTCGTTTAGTTGCAAAATATACTCATTAAAATGGTCGTCTTTGCAAACTGTTAAACTTATACGACATAAGGTCAGAATATAAAACTGCACTAATGAAAACACTACTGTAAATAATGTTTAGCAGAACGAAAAACGTAACAAATTAGCCCAAATAAAAAGCAAATGGGATAATTGGGGGAGCATGAATCAAAACGATAGAAGGTAGGAAATTGTCATCGCAAGGCTGCGGATTGGACAAACAGCACTCGCGCAAAGTACTTACTATTGAAGCAACCTAAACCGATATGTTCCACTTGCCAAAAAGACCTAAACATTCAACATACTCTAGTAAACTGTTGACAATACAATTCCACAAAAACCAAGTACTACTTCAAAGGTACATTTTCAAGTTGGTAGCAGATAACCAAAAGATATTAGATATGGTAATTCATTTCTGAAAAGCGATAAATATGTATAGTCATATTTAATCAATATAGGCAAACACTAACCATAGATGGCATGTAAGCGCGTCTGAAAATCTTACGACTTTGGTCTCTTATTTGTAAACACCCGGTATATATTTCCGTGTAATATTAATAAAATCCAATTGGTAAAATAGCAATATAAGCTCTACGTCAAAGATTTCTTTATAAATAATATAATTGTAGTTTACGAACAATTATGAAGAGCTTGGAATCTTAAGTCACATGTTATAAAAGTTACAAGCATTCTGCTAAATAAACATATATTCAACAATTTTCGGTTGAAGCCCGACAAGTTTGAAAACATACATTGACTCCTCTCGTCTTACCCTCTTCAATTTCAAGGAGAAAGACTTGACTTCACGAGTACCGCTCGTATGAATAAGAAGTAAAGCTGCTTCTTTGAGAGTGCATGTCGTCAGGATAGTTAAAGAACAGTTGAAAGGACCCGTATATCGATTTAAGGGATTAAGTAGCGTGCGCTTGATCTGTTTCCGCCTAGGGCAAATTTCTAGTAAAGGGTCGATTCCAACTTCCTATCAATTGGAACCAAAATGGTTCATCCTGATAAGGTTGTATTAAAGATACGATAAAATAGATATCCGAGACTGGCATATATAATCTTCAATTTCTCCTAGAATAAAGTAATCTTCAGATCACCAAGTAAGTGATAAAAATTTCGATGTTTAACTTCCGTCAATGTCCACCCCTCGCTACATTATTCCGGCTGGGGAGAAGAAAATGATCACGTAGAACTACCAGACGAGTTCGTAAGACTACAACTAAAAGACAAGAGTTTGTGAATGTTTAATGCTTTATAATATTTAGCGTCATTACGGCCAAATTCTGTTGTTCATTTTAGCGTAGTTTAATTTTAGGAATACAAGGACCCCTTGGTTTAGAAATAATATCTATTCGCTCCCGTTAATTGTTTGTGGGTGAACCTGTAACTTTTTGATTGTATATCCTACCTTATTTTTTACTGTTCCATATATTCAATTTTAAGTATAAATCTTATTTTATATATATATATATATATATATATATATATATAT
>JAHWXV010075257.1:0-11571 GCA_024586415.1 Phrixothrix hirtus
GGGGGGGGGGGTTAGTTATGAGGTTTAGTTTTAAAAGACCTTTATCGTGTGTTTGATGGAGTTTTGTTGGTAGTGGTGTGTTCTAAAATTCTCAGCTATCTTATTTGTAAGTTTATGTACATGCTGTATGAGTCATGAGATTTGATAATTTTGTCCCTGGTAGACAAAATATTGGCAACTAATTCCGTATGGTTGGTGGTTTGTTCAAATTAATGTAGACAGCATATAGTCACCCGTAAGGTAAGATCCCTTTCATCATGGTTATAGGAGAGAATTAAGCTTGTTAACACAACCATGGTTGTTAAGTAGAATCGTGTCGCGCAATAAGTTGGTACATCTAATATCTGAAATTACATGCAAAAGTTCGTTTCACAATAGAGAATTATTACGACGCTCCAAATGATAGCAGTTTAATTATTGAGCTTGTTGACTATCAATAATTTGAAGACCTTTATAAGCTTGTTATATATTCTGATGAACTCATTTAGAGATTAGTCAATTATCTCAGGAAACGATTATTTAAGTCGGAATTAGATTAGCAACATGTTTTCAGAAATTGTTTACTTACTTAGAAGGAAATATGGATATGTAATAGACAATTAAAATCCAAGAGATCCGTATTTTCTATATCGGCTGTATTAGATTATGTTGTCAATTTCAAATATAGAAGGGAACACACACTAAAATGTTTCACTTTATGCGAGACGAAAGCATAATTTTTTTGGATACTTGTACTTTGCGAGCAAAAATTACGCTTTCTTATGGGCGATTATGTTAAAGAAATCTTTTATTTCAATTCTTTTTCCACTTCTTGAGCGAGGTAAGTCTATTAGTCGATTCAGTTTTCAACTATCCTATTAACTGTCTTTGTTAACTAATCCAATTTTGTAAAGCACTAGTGACCCTAGTAAATTACTTTTTTGTACTTCAATTATCCGTCGCGAAGACTTGCTTATGATCCTTTTCTTTCCTTTACGTGGTACAAGTTTGAAAATGACGTGAAATATCTACTGTAGTGTAGTGCTTTTAGTCGTTTGAAGATGAGAGCTTGACGTTCATTCAGTATTGGTACGACTTACTTACTTTGGAACCTTACTAACTAATAATCAACAAATTACCCATAATTAGTTTATTTTAAATAAGTCAAAATTCATGCAAGGATAAAAAATTATTTAGTTTTTTGTACGTCCAAAAGTTTAATTAGACCGTGAACCTGCAGACTTCCCATAGCATGCACAGTGAATATTTTTAATAGTGAAGCATCGAAGTCATTGAAATTATGAAAATTATAAAATTTGCCAGTTCATAAACATAAGTATATGTGAAACTAACTTCATTCCCAATTTGTACTAGGTTATGTTTAATGTTTACGTTATACATATGTAATTTGTAAAAACGCATTATCAATTTGTGTATGTAATTAATTTATTTTTTTGATTAGTAATCTTTATATTAAAGTATTCCTTTTACTGAATGTGATAAATTTATATTAAGGGCTTATTTTGGCTACTGCCAAATATTTTTGGGTATATTCAAATCACTCATGCAATTTTCATTATTTTCTTAATTTTTACTGCATGTGGTATAGAAAATCGTCTTTTGAAAAGATAAGTTACTTACCTGCCAAAACTGTGTCTTGTGGTAAGTAAATCTATTAGTTTGTTGAACAAATAAATTTTGAATTCATGTCAATCATATTCACAATGTAGTCTACTATTTTTTTAATTCATTTACACTTTATACTAACTTTGTTTTGAAAAAAAGTAAATTTCATATAAACATGTTTAATTTATTTTATCAGTGAGGAATAATGAGTATGAATCAGAAGATTGTTGGTTCAGAAGCATTTAATGTGCAACATTGCAATCAACAAAAAATTGTTGGCCAGTGGAATATTTCTTTAGAAATTACAACGGAACTACTTGTGACATCAATAGAAAATTCATAAATTCATAAAGAATCTCAAGAAGCAAACACTTACAAGTTATGATCGCCAAAGAAGAAACATTTCACAGAAGTAACAAATAACTTTAAATTAGATGAAGCTAAATAGATAGTTTGAGAACTGTTTATGAGATTTACGGTATCAAGCACAAAATAAGAACAATTCCAGAAATTTTATTAAGTACTAAATACGTTGTACAAATTAGAATTTGATAATAATTTTAAATACATCTTTAAAATATATAATGTTTACATTAAATTATTAGTTTTGGAGTGCGCTATTATTGTTAGATATTGTACAATAAAGATTTGAACGATTTCTCTCTAATATAAACACGTAAGTGATTTATTATTCTTTCTAGAACTGCAATATTTAAATGGTTTCTCGTCATTGTGAATGTGTAAGCAACATTTCAAGTTAAACCTTCTAGCACTAATATAATCGCATATAGAACACTTCACTTTTAAAGTTTTCTTCGAAATGAAAAGCAGCTGATATTTCAAATCAGTTTTTTTAATACTGCAGCAAATTTTCTATAGTATGAATGCACAAACGATTTTTTAAATTAGCTTTTATGCAGTATTATTGAATTGTTTTTCTCCTGTATGAATATGTAAATAATTTTTCAAATAACCTTTCTAGTACTATTATCATCATAAATGTCAACGTTTCTCCTGTAAGAATGGATTTTATTATACGAGTCGAAAGCAACTGAAATTGGTTTCTAGAATATGATCTTGACAACTTAGCATGTTTCCTTAGAAATTTTAAATGATCCAAATAAATGCAAAGTAAAATTAAACTTACTGTTTTCATACATCTAATAAAAGATGTTTCTGATACTAATGTATAAAAATTCTGGTTAATTCCTTAAATAAGTTGGGTTGTGGGATATTTCTTCAATTTACCAATAGATGGTGCACATACGTAGTTGAGTATTTAAATTATTGTATATAAAATTAAACACAAACCACAAAATCTAAATGACCTTGACGTTCGCTTTTTAAAAAACACACTGCATATATTGGAAGAGAGGATATGCAATGTAAATTATATAAGATTAGAATTAAAAAAAATATAAGGTTGCACAGGAAAGCGAGCGATTTTATACTGATGTAGTTCTTTGTTAACACGTTCATGTCAAATAAGCAGACGCGCTTCTTGTTACTAAAGTTACGTTGTTTGATTATGATAAAGTGTTTGATGGTTAATAACTAAGGTCTCCTACCCTCTAAAGTATGAATGAGAAAAGATAAAAAATGAAATTAGTCTCAAAATGAAGAAATTTTATTGTTCTACGAATTTTTCTACATAATTACTAATTTTGCGACAGATTTCTCTAGTTTTTTATTCCATACATGAAAAATTTTTCTCCTTTAATGTTGATCGAAGTGCGCGCAGCAGCCCGCGATTCCAGTATGTGATAAAAAATTTTAACCCTGCAATACCTCCTTTAATTTTGGGAATAAACAGAAAGCTAAGGGTGCCATATCAAGACTGTAAGTTGGGTGCGGTAGAACCGTAAATTTAGGCTCATCAGTATCTTCATTGTTTTGTTGCTTAAATGAGTTCTGGCGTTGTCTTGATGCGACAAAAAGGATTACCTCTTTGTAGTCAAACATCACGAATACATTTTTTAGTGATCGCAAAGTTTCGCAGTAACTTGTAGAATTAAGTGTTGCTCCCTTCGGCAAATATTCGGCGTGAAAGGTCATGTTTGGATCTCGGAAAAGCTACGCTGATAGAACCCTTTTGAATTTTCTTACAAATAGAAAACCATGATAGCGATATTTCATTGACTCCCGCTTATTTTCGGGGTCATATAGATGAACACACGATTTGTCTCCGGTATGAAAAAAGCATCTCCCTCAGGTCGATACTGGTTAAAAAGTTCTTCCTTGTCATCCTTTAATTCTCGCAGGACCCATCTAGCTCCAAGTTTTATCTAATTTAATGCCTGGATAATATGCTGTACTGTTTCTTGACTAATGCCCAAGTTCTGAATAATTTCGCTTGACTCAATCCGGAGATTTCTTTGAATAAGTGCATCCATTTTTCTTTAACTCTTCTTATGTGTTACAATATGTGATGGATTTTTATCAAACACCTTCATTTCATCTCTACTACAGTTTTGCATGTCGAGCTTACTGGTGAAAATTCTTCATATCTATAGAACTGTTATCGTAAACGGCTTGTAAATGCGTATAAATTTCGATAGGCGAGCAACCTTCTAGCGTTAAAAATTCTATCACTACTCATTGCTTGGTACAAATTTTATAAATAGAACTAATGGTAAATAACACTGTTACTCAACGGGTGGCGTTACGTAAGCAACTGAAAATTCGTGTGCTTAAATCAGATACTCCAGGCTATCGAATTTAGAATTTCTTTCTATCTTCAATACTCACACACTGGCGTTGTCTAAAACCTTAGTTATCAATCAAAACCAGTACACTTTCTGTTAAAAGTTATTAGAGAAATAATAATTTTAAGGCCACTGAGAGCTACTTTTGCACAAATTTGAATTTACAGAACATATCTCATTTACCTAGGAAGTTAAAACAAGGGTTTCAGCAGTAGTCGGTATGGTTCAAAAAACTGTTTGGTCGAATTCAAGTGGTACATTACTTAAACCCATAGTCTTCTCGGCCGAGGGATAGAGCAATTTCTTTATCAGCCTAAAGGGTGACGAAGCATATTAGAAATGTGATTTTGCGAATGAATAAGTTTTTAGATAATGAACTCTAAAGAGTTTTCACTAATTACATGAGAAATTGTTTTAATCGATCCTTCAATTTTTGAGCATAATGGCATCCCTACAACACATGGTTTTAAGAGGATATGACTATTTATTAAACTCCCAAGACTTGAGTGAATGATTTACAGAAACTTTGTCAGAATCGGATCAAAGCTAATGAAGGTCGATACTGCTATCTATAAAATTCCTCGAACTATCGGTATGTCACTTCTTCTTGTGGGGATATCTCAAGAATATATTTTGGCAAATTTATCTATCAGATATTTAAATTTTTAAGGCAAATATAGCTTCAAATTCTATTCTACCATAAGTTTCAAATTCTAATACCTAAAAATTCCGATTCCCTCATAAGTTTCGAATTGAAAAAGCGGCTCATGGCTTGCCCAAGTCAGGAGACGAATGTAGTACCAAGACAGACTTCTTGGTACTACACATTTCCCTTTCAGAGATTTTTCAAGCCTTTTCATTTTTGATCATTGTAACTTGGGCCCATCATAAGTTTGAGAAATCTTATACTCTTGTTTGTAACTATTTTCTTACCAAAGAGTGCTCGTTAGAAGAATACTCGTTGAAATACTTGTTAATATATGTAATGTTGGATTAAAGACGGTTCGTTCAATTAATTCAAACGCTAATGAAACATTTCGAATCCCTAGTATGTTTTAAAATTTAAGGTGTATGATGAAAGAGCTACAAAAATATTTATTTACAAAAGTATATTTAAATAAAAATAATTATTGAGAAAAGCAACAATTGAACCCAAAGGAGGCAGATCATATTTTAGGGAAGGGCAAAATTGGTTAATAGATGATTTATTAATTGCAAAAGGACTAAAGTATAGAAAACTTGCAAGGGTAATGAAGTTATAAAATTCAATGTCATAAATATTCATACATATTTATTAGATGTACCTGTCTATTGTCTAACTAAAATGAATTGTAGAAATTATCTGTTTAAAACCTAGAATTTTTCTTTAAAATAAAGATTGTAAACCAAATGGTAGATAAGCATATTAATTGATAATATAAAGTATCTGCTAATTATATTCTGCAATAATAAAATCCACTTCTAGATAACCTAGCGGGTCATGTTATTTAGTAAAGTCTGTATATTGATAACTTATACCTAATCATGGTAGGAGAAAAGTATATAAAGTGAAACCAATACAGTATAATTACTAGAGTGGTGTACACTGAAGAGTCAAAATGAAAATTTTCGTAGCTGTTTGTGCATTGATCGTCGCTGCTGTTTCAGCAGATGAACTCTCCGATATAGCTACGCGTAATGCTGCTCCAAAGAGCGGTCCAGGTATACTATTTAGCTTATTAATATGTTTTTTCTTTTTCAATAACTATTTTCTAATTTAGGACACTACTGGAGAGATTATGACAACCGTGTTCCCGATGATGCATATGAAGTTCAAGCTGGAATTCATGTTGCTCAAGTCCTTACCCATGACGTTCTTGTACCTGGTCAATTAGAAGCCAAGACAAAGCAAGTTGTATTCTCTTACTATGGAGTTCCCTATACTGCAACTGATTATTTCAAAGTACGTAACACGTAACTTTAAATGCGAAATTTTACTAAAACGGCATTTTTAGATTCTATGCACCACTGATTCAACCCAATTCAAATGGATTGAAACCGACAATGATCGCATCAAGCCTTTACTCCCAGTAACTACCTTTGTTGAAGGAGGAGCTGATGAGGGATATCCACTTTTCATCGGAAGATCCCTTCAAGGAAAACTTGTTGGAAAAGTCTCTATTTGGTACAAATATCCCGGATTAATTTACGTTCGCAACGGCTTACATCAACACGACAACGCCTTTGAAGTCATGGTTTACAAATAAATCACAAATCTTTAAATCTTAAGACAGCATTAATTGAATTGACTTCAATACTAATGTAACATGTGAAATTTACAATAAAAGTTTTAATTCAAGATACAGATACAATTATTCTCCAATATGTCATATTCTCTAAAAGTAAATGATTTTCCCTTAATTTCAATTATGGTAATAGATGAAAAAAAATACAACATTTTTGAGTATTAACCAAAAATGTTAATGACGTTTGTTAATGACAACTGTAGATCAAAAATAAGCTGTAGATGTGACTTTAAGTTCGAAATTAAAAATAAGTAGCGACAATATCACATGGTCCCAAAGGAACTCTTTATTCCGAAATAACTAAATTATTTGGACACCCTGTATAATGCAATTTTGAATTAATCATAAACTATGTGTGCTTGTTTTTTATTGCGTTGCATATAATTTCAACATTGAAGTATATCTAATACAGCGCTGCCATCTATTACGTTCCGTCCTACATCATTTTTCTGGTCGTCATTGGTGGTCCAAATGTGGTCATTTTCCAGCCTAGACCATGCTATTATATTCATCGCCAAATTTATTTCTGCGCAGTAATCACAGAATAAATACATTGCAACATAACAGTTATTGGTTATTATATTAAGAATAATGAAATTAATAAATGAATGCTAAGTATTTTAATATTTATTTGACAAATTATATTCACTTCAGCATAAAAAGTTTTGAGTATTACATGCCCAGAAAATGATTTTGCAAGTACTTGTTTATTGCAGACCTTACTTGCGGCTCGGCCAGCAATTTCACTCGTACAATTTGTATTTTTAGAAATTGTAGATGCCTTTGCATTTATTTCAAGGTTTCTTTCCAGTTCAAATTTTACAAATTCGCTCTGTGTTGTCAATAACGACTTATTTCGTTAAATATTAAAAGATTATTAATACAGAACGGTGTTTTAGACTAATTAATATACAAGATGCGCCATAAACTGATTTTGGGTAATATAAACATTTAAGAAAGTAGAGAAAACGTCTAGCAAAGGCGCGAATTTTAAAAGTTCGAGCACTGGGGAAAGACGGAAAAATGTATCTTCTCTCCACAAACTCCACTAACTTCTAATTTTAGTTGACTAGGAGCCATTATGCAGTTTCATTGGTTTTGAGTATTTTTTTTAATTTTCCAATATCAATTTGATACTATACATATATTTTAAACATAATCATCAACTAACATTTCGAAACATGTTTTAGAACTTAATACACAGTAAATGAAACAAGTATGTAGGAATTTATTAATAAAACGTAAAATGTTCTATGCAAGTCGAAATTTACTGTTTCCCACATACTTTAACCAGAAACTATGAGCTATGTTTATATTTACTTAAATTGCACATTTCGCTAAATATCTATGTCCTACAAAAACGAAGTTATTCACCCGTTAAATGAAAACTAATAATTTCAATAAAAAGCATTAAATTAGTATATCGTTTTATTAAATTTTGAAATTTATTGACCGTATAAAAACTGAAGATAACAGACAATGAATAATTCATAAGACTTTTAAAAGAAGTACAGTAAAAGCTTACACAGAAGGCATATAAGATGACTTTTCTTTTAAAAGTAAGAGAAATGTTGGGATAAATGCAAAAATTTATGGAATATATATAAGAATAAATCTCTGTAGGCAAAAACCATCCCATCCATTGCAAAATATTTATTAGGGGCGGGTGCAGGTTGTAAAATTTTGTGAAAATGCCTTAGTGAAATTAGGTTTTATTTAAACAATTTACAATACACTTAATTGGGATTTTCAGCATTAGATTTTGTTAAATTAAATTAAAACTGTATATAAACTAATGGAAATTTTTATCAAAATTGCTATACTTGCAAAGACGACGTTCATTGATAGAAATAAATCAAAATCCACTAAAATAGAAACATAGATTTAAATATACAGTCATGTATTGTATGTATAAATATCTACAACAAAATACATGCCAATCTTGAAAATAGTTCCTACTATTTGTGAAACATTTCTGCCAACTAACGAATCCCATATAAAAAAAAAATATAGAGATTTTAAGTCAATGAACATCCCAGCTGCTCGGAAGAATTATAGCGCGTTCTACATGATTATATTGCAGTAACTGGAACAAATAACAATCTGAAGAGGTAAAATCTGGGCAATAAGCTGTATAAGGAAGAATTTTCCAGTTCAAGCTGCTGGGAATACTTAGGAATAACAATTTTATTAGATTTGAGTGACTTATAATGAATGATGCTTTTCAAATCTCCCCAAATACACAGCAAATATTTTTTTGCGAGAATATTCGGTTTATCAGCAAATTTCGACGATTCATGCAGAAATCTCCTGACTTTTCTACTTTAAGGTTGCCACTTTTCGACCCAGTTATATTTTTTTACAGAAGGCCCCTTCGTTTAAATTGTAACGGCTGAGATAGTGTCGCGTCACGACGGTTCATATTCGGAACTGAGTAGCGGCCTTTCTTTGGAATCCTTCTTACCTCATTAAGGGAACGGAAATTGCATATGACTTACATCAAGATGCTTGGTAAATTTTTGTGATATTTTGCAATGATGTTCATTCAATAGCTGCTCCAACTCCTCTTACACTTTTTCGACATGTTACTGAGCTAACCAAGCTTCCGAAACCATTTTCGCAGTTACAGCGCTTTCGCCCCAAACGAAACAAATCGTTTCAATAACCTGATTAGTATTTTTATGTAACTGGCGTGCCAAAAGGTCAAAATTCCCCAGACTCTTCTTTTCTGAGATTCTGTCGAAAAAGTTGTTAACAGTTATAATGGTTTTTAAAACTTAAGGTTGGCACTTTCAAATCACCACAGCGTGAGAATTGTTTTCATTTGAACCATATTTACAAGGCGTTAAAGGTAAAGCCACATAACTTATTTGTACTAACATATGATAAAATACTGTTGAAAACATCTAAAACCTTTTTCATGTACTGGTATTTTTCCTTGCAATATTATATGGCTATAAATGAAAGAGGTTTGGTAAATATAATTTTGACTAGTTTATTTTGAAATAAACTTGTTAAAATCAGTTTAGTAAATACACAATGTTATTTGGGTTGGAACTCAAAGACTACTACTAGTGTAAAACAGTACTTTTTATTTGTTAAAAATTTTACAAATAAAAATACTGTTTTAACACCAGTAGTAGTGATCTTTGAGTTCCGACCCAACTAACATTCTATATTTACTAAACTGTTTAAAAATATACACGGTGTCACAAAATATATGAGCATAAATATTGGAATCGATCTGAAAATAAGAAAAAAAGAAAAGTTCCTATAAACATATGTCCTAAAATTAATACTTTTCAAGATAGAGGGCGATTATATCATTTTATTGCAAAATACATTTTTTCGAATTATTTGGTATGAAAATTTGATAAATATTGAATACACAAAACAAATTTAATTTAAAGAAATATTTATTAACAATTACACTAGTTATAATAAACTAAGAACAATAATGTAAGAATTGGCTGCTAACAAAAAAAAAAAAAAACTACTGAAAATGACCACCTTGTTCCATAATACATCCCTCAGTTCTACGCCTGAAAGAATTACGCACTCGTTTAAAAATACCAGGAGCATTTTTAATAATCTCACACTTGGTAATAGTACGTATACGCAATTCTTCTATATCTAATACAGGTCTTGCGTATATCGCACTCAATATGTGGCCCCATAAGAAGAATTCTAAGAATTTTAGATCTGGTGATAGAGAAGGCCACGAACGTTGATGACGTCCTCAACCAACCCAAAGATTTGGGAATATTTGACCCAAATGGTTTCTCACGGAAAGACTAAGATGTACAGGTGTACCATCATGCATATGCCAATGTTTATCTTTAGGTCCAATGGAACTTTCTCTAATGGAACTGGTAAATTTTCTTTATTCAAATTTTGAGGCAAAAGCTGTGGACCAATAAGTATATCTCTAACAATGCCGATTCAGACATTTAAGATAAGTCAGCGTTTTGAATTCTTTCCAATAATTGCATTTGGATTTTCTTCTGCACAATTATGGCTATTGTGGAAATTCTGCATTGCTGTTTGTTCAAATTTTTCCCCATATGTGAAAAGAATGTTTGAAAAAAAACAGGATCGGTGAGTTGTTTATACATTAACCACTGCACGAAATTCAAACGAAGAGGCAAATCAGTAGAAAGAAGGGTTTTCACTTTTTATGCATGATACGGATGCAACTGCTGTGCCCGTAAAATTCTCCATACAGAAGTACGGTCAACTCCTAACGATAAACTAATTTTCCTCATGCTTGTAGTTGATTCATTTTCTACTTCCCTCAAAACAGCTTCTTCCGTATCGACTATTGTTGTTTTAGTACGTCCTGCTCAATATGCAGCTTTTTTAAAGCATCCTGTTTCCCGTAAACGATTATGAATTCCCTCAAATGTTTTTCGATTAGGGATACGTCGGTTGAGATATCTTTCTCCATAAAGGCGGCATATGCGTGCTACGTTTCCATCTGCCAAGCCGTAAATCTGCCATTTCAGCATTAGTAAAAACCATAATGTATGTTTTATTGATAAAACAAACAATACAGACTATTTACGAATTTGACATAAATTAAAAATTCAATTTGGAATGGCCTCGTAGATCAACAGATTTTAAATGACACAGAATGCCCTCTAGCTTGAAAAAAATGGATTTTATGATTTAGTTTATTAGTCACCAATTCTTGTTTTAACTAATAAACGTTTGTTTAAATCAAATTTGTTTTTTTGTCTTATATATTTAATATTTACCAAATTTTCATATCCAATAATTCGAAAACATGCATTTTGCAATAAAATGATATAATCGTCCTCTATCTTGAAAAGTAGTAATTTGAGAACACATGTTTATAGGAACTTTGTTCTTCTTTTGAGATGTACCATCGGTTCTTACATTTATACCCACATATTTTGTGACACCATATATATATATATATATATATATATATATATATATATATATATATATAT
>JAHWXV010075291.1:0-11543 GCA_024586415.1 Phrixothrix hirtus
GCTCGTATTTTTGTGTGTCCTAAATAATACTCGTAACGCAAAGGCATGAAATTATTTCCCAATGCCAATACCTGTAAAAAATTTTTATATTAAGCTTTATGTATCAATAGAATAAACATTAAAATTGAAGAAATTTAAACTTTTCTATTATTACGGGTAAAAAATTGCAGAGTAAATGGAGAAATATAGAACAACCTTTAAAAGAGAATATAATCAACAAAAAATGGCCCCTTCGTGTAGCGGCGCTAAAAAGAAACGTAAATATATTAATTTCGATCGGCTGCATTTCCTTTGTGATTCGACTAAGGGTAGACAAACATCAAGTAATTTATCTTCAGAGTCAGCAGAAGAAAGTGATGCAGATGAAACAGAAGAGCCAATCGTAATACCGGTTTCTTCAACCCCAATCACTTCTTCGAACAGTTAAGATCACGCAAAAAGGCATCCACATCATCATATGAAGAATCTTTATTAAGCTTATTACGATAAAACGAAGACGAAGAGAAAGAAAATGATGAGGATAAGAATTTCCTTCTATCACTGTTTCCAGCATTTCGAAAATTTTCGGACAATCAAAAATTTGTTACCCGAACGGAAATAATGAGCGTAGTGCGAAGAGTACAATTATCAGGAAGCAATGCGCACAGACAACATGGACAGATTTCTGCAAGTCACTTTTATACAAGTACTTCAATGTCTAATAATAATTTCAGCAATTATGTTACAAATTTTGATCCACAATATGATTATGGCCAAAATATTTCGTCACCACAAACACCAGCGGCATCATTAACATCATGGGAAGATGACAGCTCAGAAATTTCTTCAATTTTAACATTTAATTAAATTTAATAAAATACGCAATTCAATAATTACTACATAAAATAAAATGATAGTACCTGAGTGTAAATGTTTGTCTTACCTTAATGTTACAGTCAATCTTTCCTCTACTTGCACGGCACAACGCATTGAAGGATTATGATATGCAATACGAGCACCAATCAAACTAATTAGCTTATCAAAACTGTCACTATTCTTTCTGAAGTAATTAAAAAATTTTAGAGGATGATTGCGCGAAAGAGCAAACTTTTTACAAAACTATTTAACAGTCGTTTACAGCTTTTTCTTCTTCTTTTTCTTAAAATTAGCACAGCAATACAAGCTATTTCGTTGAAGTTCATTTCGACAATGAGAAAAATAATGATGATTGTTCATCGCCCGTGCGCGAAGGTAAATATTATCGAACGATTTTTAAATCATGCAATTAAAATAGTGTATGAAAAATATCATCCGTGCGTTATTAGCCTTAGAAATACTACTCTTCTGTCGTGATGGGTGTCTTTATGAAAATTGTGGAAAAGTTGATATTGTGTCCTAACACAGTGCGTTCTCGGAAATCATTTTTTTACACGTAGTAGGCTAGTTAAAATTAAACTGAAAACTTTTTGATGTCGTGTACCAACACCAAAAGTTCGTAGTACTGGTTGATGTCTAAATATATGTTTGGTTATGCGTCCACTCCGTCTTAAAAGGTATTAAATACACCGCTCACATAATGCGCTGTTATTAAATATAGGCCTAATTTTCGAGTCAAACCGGTGTCAAAATTAATTAAAATTATTTATATGTAACGTTTAGAAACTCGCAATACTGATTTAAAAAATCAATAATGAATATTTTTCTACAGTTGCACTTTTATTTTACAAATGAAAGCATCGTAAATTAAGAAATTGTTGATGAAACTTGAGTAGGATAGAAACTGAATTACAAAGTTGTATTCAAATATAAAGGGAATACAAAGAGAAAATCCGTAAAACAATCTTCCTAAATGGATTAATTCAAGGGAGCTCAAGTGTAAATTCGTGAATATTTGCAGGAGTTTCAAGTCAAATTAAAGTCAAACAAACTTGTACCGCTTGTCAACAAAGATGCATGAAAATTACTTGAAATAAAGCTACGTTTGGAATTAGAGCTGCATTCTTACATGCGGTAAAACGTTCAAGAACGAAGAGCGGTGCTTTGTGACAGCATTTCCCTCGGCACTATCTCGCATGATAGATTTAGTAGGTCCAATTATTAAATAGAACATTATCACTAATTGGATGGCACAACCCAAATAATCAAATTAAGTGTTTATTGTAATATGTGTACATAATATCTAGCCTGAATGTGAAATACTATTAGTGTGAAGTGTAAATTAGGTTAACTCGTTACGTTGCGTTGTTGGTTCAAACTTTAGCTATAGTTATATGAAATTAAAAAGTAATCCCTTACGATAGCTGAATAATTATTCTAGTCAAGTCGTCATCAGCATAGCTTTAATTTTTACTGTATTCGCTCACAAAGAAGCAGATGAAAGATAATAGATGTTATAAATTCTAAAAATCTATAAAAATTAAGTCCGAGTTTGCTATAACTCTGGCATAACCTCTGAGAACCGAAAACAATAGCACTATTTCGGTAAATGACGTTTAGCGTAATGTATATTTACTATCCAACATGGCATGATACAGTATCTACATAACACTTTGCGGCAGCTATAATTTTAATAGCTAATATAGGATTCCCAATTTGCTTTAAAAATTCATTAAAGCTTGAAATATAAATTAAACAAATAACGAGTTACTAATTTTGTGAGTTAATTTGTTTTACTATAACCAACCAATTTGAATGATTGAACTTAATATTAAATATTGAAGTGATCAATTTGTTAATTAGGTACTATACTAAATTTAAATTGTTGTAACCCGAATTTATTCTAATTCAAAATTTATTCACACCATCCATTTACACATGTTTAGAAATGATGGTATTCCAAAACTTTAAGGAAGATAATGTTCCATTTTTAAATCATTCTAATAAATACCTTAACTTATAACGTTTGTATAACTATTTCCTGTCACTTAGATTTATTTAAACTTTACGTATACCGGTTTATTTCAATCCGTATTGAATTTAGAGCTTACCAAAAATATTACTGTTCCTGGAGAAATCATCGTGTTGCATTCTGAAAATATGCCATCTTTTTTCTATTCTTCAGCACATCTCAGCTACTCTATCTAGAAGAAAGGTTCTTATATAAATATTCCATGCATACTTGAAACAATAAGCTACAAAATAAGTAAATAGTACAAGTTTTAATACTAAATTTGTCAATTCCATTAAAACTTAGAGTAGAATACTTAAATCAAACAACTTACTTGTATCGAATTTGTCAGATGCGGATATCTGGAAGCCGACAAAATTCTGGTGAAGATCTGGCCAGCAAAATGTTTCTGTTGCCTTTGTTTATCTATCTAATGTAACGCTAAAAGAGAGATTTGCAAATGGTAATTAAGAAATAAATATCGGTATATTTGCAATTAATGGAAAGAAGGTTAACTCTAAATTAACAGAAAGGTTACAAAAATAGTGCATTTAAAACTAGAGATTAGACTAATTAAAAGATCTAATTTAGAATTGAACGTTACAACTGTTTTCAACAATCTTCCCCTAAATATTGCTAAAAGGTAGAAGGAGTTTAAAAATATTCTTTCAGCATTAGAAATTTTTTGGAACAATGAACTCGAAAAAAGGGTTACCCAAATGATTTCCGTCATCGGAAAAGGTATTAAAATAATTTCTCTAGTAGAATTTGTGAAAATTAATGCAAAGTAAGTATCGATGTTAAATTGAAAAAATTGAGCAAACATTTCAAAATTTATACATAAACCTACAAAATTAGCCTAATTTCGTATTATTGGTTGTATTTCCTTAGTTTTGCTACTAATTGTAAGTCTATTAGGGTCAGTTTTCTAATCACATTATAAACATCTTATCGATCTGATTAGGGTGGCAAAACTTTTAGACTGATGAAAGTGTACCTGAAAGCGACTACATAGTTCAACTCTGATCTGAATTTATCTTCATAATTTTTCAATGTTCACGTTCACTTTTGTGAGTTACATCCAGAGATCTCTGGTATAGACTATTCCAACGATAACTTGAATCATTATTTATATTTCATACTGCTCTATGTGTAACTTGCTTCAAAAAGATCTCTCCTTTCTCAATAAGGATGTAATAAAGCTTTTACTAATTCATTCGTAAAGAACTAAGTATTTCAAAAATACTTGAGAATGGTAAGTCGAAGAATAGAATTTACCTGAATTAGCTAAATGCCATAGTTCATAACAACTTACGATAACTAGGTAATTTTAAATCAAAAATGTAGAATTAATTCCTTTATTATATTGCATAATTTTATTTTTTAAACCATTGCACTTCCTTGCAGCCTATACTTCAAACGTTCCTGTTATTTATTTTAAAACCTAAATAATGTTTTAGATTTAGCCTTTGCAAAAGAATTCCTGTATTAATTGTCCTTATTGATAGTATTTAATTGTCAGCTTCACATTTGAATTTATACTCTAGAGATTAACCTGTAACGTCTTGAACATATCTACCTACCATTGATATTATTGTTTCATCTGTTTTCTATTAAGGCTTTAAATACTACTACTACTACTACTACTACTACTACAAATCATGCCATTCCCTTAGCGGGTAGGGAAAACCCAGTATCAAGCCTCCAGCTTCTCAACCACTGCATGCACCCATGCACCAATCCCGTCTCACTACTACAACCCTTCACCACAGCTCCCAGCACTGTACAGTGTTCACACCATCCTACTACTACCCACCCATTTTACTATTTCTACTATCACCCATTCCCTATTTCTCTTCATTCCTTTCTGTTCTTACACACCTCCTTTGCTTCTATTAAATTCATACAACGTTTTTGGCAAGTTCTCCTATTCCTTTTACGATTTCTTAGTCATACTCAGCCATCTCCTTCTTGCTCTACCCGTACCTAGTTTTCCATTCATAGCTGCTTCATATATTCTTTTTTTGAGCATTCATTACTCATTCGCACATGTCGAAACCATGTTAACGCACTTTTTTCGCACAGTTCGGGCACTGTCTCCTTCACCTGGCACGTATCTATCACCTATTTATTCCTTTCCCTGTCACGTCTCGTTTTGCCACATGCAGCTCTTGGGAACCTCATACTTACGGCGTACATTTTACTCATATGCTTCCTCTGACATGCCCAAGTCTCAATGCCCTATAAAACAGTTGGAACAAATACACTATTGTATACAGCCTTCTTTGTTTCCATACTTAACTGTTCACTCTTGGTTACTGACCACATTCTGTCAATTACCCTCCCCCTGTATTCACTCTGTTTTCAATTTCACTATCTATTCGTCCATCATTCGCAATTATTCTGCGAAGGTAAGCAAACTTATCCACTTGTTCAATTATCTAGTTACCTAACTTCAGCTGACATATTTACTTTTCATCTTTCCTATTGAAAATCATTTCCTTTGTATTGTCAATATTGATTTTAAGATCCACTTCTACAAATTTATTAAACATTCGTTGCATTTGGCTCATGCTTTATCTACTAGTACTGCATCATCTGCGTACCTGGACACTTTACATCTTCGCTTCCTATATTTATAGCACTCAATTCCTCACATGCACTGCTCACGTATTTATCCATAAATATATTAAACAACCAAGGAGACATCCCACATCCTTGTCTCACACTTTGCTCAATTTCAAAGTACTCACTGACCGTATCGTTCACTCTCACGCACGCTCATCTTCCATCATACATTGTTTTTATTGCATTTAGTAGTTCTCCCTTTACACTATACTCTGTCAGAGTTGACCACAACTTAAATCTATTCACAGTATCATACGCTTTCTCTAAATCTACAAATGCACGATACATTTCCTCACTAACATGCAAAAACTTCTCGGCCATTTGTGCTGCAAACTAAACATTTAGTCCACGCACCCTCGTCCAAGCATAAATCCACACTGTACATTGCATATCTTCCTTTTAGTATTTATGCGAACTCTGTCAATTATAATTCTACCAAATAGCTTACCAACTACTCTTAATAAACTTATAGCTCTGTAGTTCGTGCATTCATATCTACCACCTTTGCTTCTTTCAGTCCTCTGGCACTCTTGCTAATTGAATACAAGCATTAAAGAGTTTGCACAAGCATTCACCTAGTCGCATACCACCATACTTTAATATTTCGTTTGTAACTTCATTTACTCCAGCAGCCTTCCCATTTTAAGCCTTTTTATTGCATTTCGTACTTCTACCGCGGCTAAACTCTTATCGCTTCCTTGGATTTTATTTATTCCAGCATTTCCCACATTCACACTTATACCAGTATCCCCGTTGCCACGCAGCCCTTTAAGGTATTCTTTCCAACGCAATATCACTTTACTTTCATCCCACTCCATTTCATTTTCGCTAGCCCGTATTCCGTTTACTCGGTTCCTTATACCCTGCTTCGCATTCCTCACCCACAAAATAATCTTTTATTAGCGTCAAAATAATTCTGCATCCTTAGTCCCTCCTTCACTATCAGACGCTCTTTACTTTCCTTCACAGGTTCCTTTGCAGCGCTTCTTTTTAATCCGATACGCTTTCGGTAGATCCATTCTGTTCTTCTCATCTTTGATTCCAATCATTCTCTTATATATTTGCTTCTTCTCCTTTATTACATCTTTCATGGCATCATTCCACCGTGGCTTCCTTTTGACTTTCCAGTAGTACTCACCCCACATACTTTAGTTGCATACTCTATCAAGATTCCTTTCGACCCCTTCTATGCACATTTTATCCCACTTTTTCAATTTCATGCTTCCATACGCATTATTCTGACAACATTATCTTCTCTAGGTTTTGTACGTATTCTTCTTTCTCATTCTCCTCCTGCAATCCATCCATCTTCACCCTAGTCTTTCTTACAACTGCCTTCTTCTTATATACCCACTTTCTACCAAGCTCAATTCTTGACATTACCAGAAAATGGCCCGTCCCACATTAAGAACCTCTCAGCACCCGCGTGTCGTTTACCAATTCACGTATCCTGTCATCATAAACGATTAAATCAATCATGCTTCTAGACTCTCATCTTTGCCACGTATACAAACGTATATGCTTCTGTATAAACAACGTATTCGATACAAACATGCCCTTTTCCTAAGCATAGTCCAACTAACGCTTCCCCCTTCACATTAGTTCTGGGATCACCGTAAGGGCCAATTACATGATCCAAATTTTCTCTTCTTACTCCCACCCAGCCGTTCAGGTCTCCCAGTAAAAACAATCTATCATTCACGTGACATGCATTAAGTACCTCTTCTAACTCTATCCAATATGTTTCCCACTCATCCTGGTTATCACCATTCACCGAAACATAATACGCTACAACCATTACTTTCCTGATGCCTATCTTCATTCGAAACCAGAGTAGCCGAGAAGACACCAATTCATACTCCCTTACATGCACTTTAGCAAATTCGCTTAAAATCAATCCCACTTCCTTCGAACCATGCTTCCAGCTCTCTGCTCCAGATCAGAAACCTAGACTTCCCTCATCCATCTCTATCCCTTCGTTCCCTTTCCACTTAGTTTCACTCACATACAGCACATCTAACCTTATCTCTCCCATTTCATTCAAAATTTCGTGTTCCTTTCCATACATCCCTCTTACGTTCCACGTTCCCACTTTCCATTCCATGTCCTCGCGTCTATTCCAAGGTGGGCCAATCTTGTTCAATCTCAGCCGCCTACTATGACTTTGATTGTCCGAGGCTTTACATTGGTTCTTTTTGGCAATATTCTTAAATATAGACCTGGTTGCTAGCCTAGATCGTACCCTATGTCGATGTATCATTCCCTACTTTCGGAATCGACACCATATCGGTCAGTGTTGACGTATTTAGCCTAAGTGCTAGAAGCCCAGCCGTAATCCCAGTATAACCCCAGGCATGCTTAATGCTAGCTCCCTATCATGAAAGGGTTACTCTGCAAGCCAGCAGGTAGTTGCCCGTGCCGCGACTACTAGGAAGTATACGTAATGCACTGACACACTCGGGCACACTGCTTTCTCTCAATTCACTAAAATAATTTTTGTTTAGGTACCAACATTATCACTTTATTGATATTACTCTGCTGACATTATTAATTGCCCATATTTTGTCTATTACATCTTTTCTTTGTTATTTTTCCGCGGAAAAATTTACTTAACGAAATATCTTAAAAGTTTTCTTAATATTAGTTACTGCTAAACATATCCCGCCGGGATGCGGAAAGTTAGTCTCCCATAACTCGTCTCCGTCACAAATTATTCTTCCACAATTCATCCTTCCATAACTCGTTCTCCACAACTCGTCTTCCACAACTCGTCCTCCTGTATTTGTCCCCCATTACTCGTCCCACACAACTTATCCACCACAACTGATCTCCTATAACTCGTCCCCCACAACCCGGCCCATTCAACTTCTCACGCAACTCGCTGCTCACAACTTGTTTTATAGCAAAAATAGAGTTTTCAATATTTAAGTTAATTATGGAGTTTATAGGTAGTACCAGAAAACTTAAGATTTAAGTAAAAATAATAAATCCTTTATGATCTTCAAAGATAGTCTAAAAATTTCTGAATTTTTGATTTGACGTGTATGAGGTGTAGGATGGAAATTATAATTAAAGCATTGTTATTTAATGATAAAATAAGTTAAGTGAAAGTAGTAGTCTGGCCCAACTGTTGTGTTATTTAATAAAAGAAGATAATGTTGGTAAATGTCTTTATTTTTGGTAAAATTAAAAGTTGAACGTTTTCGTCATAAGGTTAAAAATTAAATAAGTTTAATGTATTTAAAGAATAACGTAGATATCATCGGAACTTATTCGTATCAAAAGGTACATTAAAATGAAATAAATTAATAATAAAATAAATAATGAGGTGGTAAAAAGTTAAGTATTAATAATTGCAGAATGTATAAAAAGGAATACTCACATATTATTGTCGTAAATAGAAATTTATCTATTATCTTAGGTTTTTAATTATGCTTAAATTAGTTATTTTATGTATGAATAAAGTCTTGTGATTATTGACTCTTACATTAAAACTTAATGTTAATGTATAAGATAGATTAATATATAGGTACAACTGTATATAAAGCAAATTGAAAGTTTTAAAGTTTTTAAAGCATTGTTCTTGAGACCGTGCTTAAAAATATAGTACGGAACTAGGAAGTAAATAAAATTATATTTCAATATGTTAGGTTTTATTAACTTTACTAATATAAATGTTCTATATTGAAAATATAATTTAATTGAGATGGTAAATGAAATGATATCAAAAGGCATAATAATTCTAATTAAGACAGAACAATCGATCACTTATGATTTAGTTTTCAATTTGTAAGAATTATAATGAATATTATCGTCGCACAGTGATTAGTAATTAAAAACCAATGGGCATCTTTGACTAGAATTTATTTGCAGTAGACTTACTTAAATTTTTAATAAAAATAATGATCATAGCAGTATTAGCTGTCAAATATTTGTGTAATTAAAATTAAAAAGCAGCTGTAGATTAGGCGAAAACAACATATACAATTAAATTTTTTTAAAGTTTCTAATTAGATAGCCATAGTTCAAAGTTTTCTTATTTAGCATAAAAATTGAAATTAATTTTAGCTACACATACCTTTTTATGTATGAGAATACAAATGCTAAATTGTTAGCATGTTATGTTTATAAAATGATTAACTATTCAGCAGCAAATCTTCTAAAAAAATTGTCCGTCAAAAATATTTCTCCTGTTTGTCTTCGAAGTAATGCTGACAAATTACAAAAACTCCAATTATTTTATGCCATACATATATGCTAAAAACTCATTGTAAGTGTATAATGTTTATCCAGTGAGGATTATCTTGGGCATAGTAGTAGCAATTGTGCCCAATTGTTGAAAGTTGCTTCGTCGCTGAGCAGCAATTTTTCTATAAATCCGTGATTGTTGATTATTTTATTCCGTAGAAACTAGCAGAAAGGTACTCTTCAAGCATAATTATTTTTAGTAAGATGTTGCATAAAAGAAATATGGTTAGGGTGAAACCGGTTCGCTTCCAGAATGTTGCCTACTAATCCTTTACTTACATTTAAAGTTCTTGCCATTTTTGTTTGATTTGATCAAGAATTTCGTTTGGCATTTCAGATACTGCAACTCCACTATTTCCTTCTGTTATTGTTCGTACTCTTACCTTTGGTTTAGAAAATTGAACATACGTTTTTAAATTACTGTCTAAGTTTTTAAATTTACAATGTGACAAACGTCTCCTTTTTGGAGGAAGTTGAGCATATAATCCTGTAGCTGCGTCGTAATTGTTTTTAATTCTCCCTGTAAAAAAACCATATACGGTTTATTGTTTGGTGAACACATTTTTAAAATGATCAAAGAATTCCCAATTTATAGGCTGTCGACGATTTGTCAATATTTATGTACTTGTAGTTTCTGCTACTAACAAGAATCTTTAAATTACATTTTTTTTTTATAAAATCTATTCAACCCATATAATTCGCACTGTGCTGCCTATTTTTATTTCTCAAGCTTAAAGTGGTTTAATGTATTATGCGTTTGCATGATGTTTGTATGATAGAATCTATCGTCTAACAAATCTCTTTAATCTACAGTTGCATATTAACTTTTAGTTTGTCGCGTAGTGCCATATAACATAGTGTCGGATTCTGGCTTATTTAAAACAGATTGTAACCCTGGTATGCTAAAATACCGACGTTTTTACTAATACAATTGAAATTGCGTAGTATAAATTATAAGTATTGTATCTAAATATTAAGTTAGCTTAAAAGGCAATGTGAATATTTCAATATCTTGTCACATACGTTCTGAAAGAATACAAATGGTCCATTATTGTTTAAATATTAAGTTAGCGTATAAAACAAAAGGCAATGTAAATACCTCCTTTGCTTGTGACACGCGTTCCGAAATGTATACAAATTTTTCGTTGCTATTTTCTAAATGTTCAAGTTGAGAATTCCGATTAGTATAAATGACTTTGTTTTCTAACATATTCTTTTGTTTTAAACTTTTATTACACAAAATTAGAATATACAGCTTCTGCACACGAACGCTTAGAGATTACTTCGGCGCATACTTTGTCGTTTGTGTATATCACGTTCGACCTTGATACAAACGGCTAACGCTCAACAAACTACTTTGCTTTGATCTAAAAATGTGACAGACTTTCGAATTTCATGATTTTTATAGTCTATGCTTTACACGGTATCTCCAGGAGGATATATGTAGTCCTATAGATCTTCTAAACCATTTGCAAGTATACTAATCCGATACATCTCCAACATTGCACGAATTAGCTGACAATCGTTATTCTACGACGTTCAGATAAACTCGCCGTGCTAATTAATGAACCGATCTTCTTTTATTTGCGTCTTAATGGTGAACTTTCAGCATATTAATCGTAATTAGGTGCACTAGTGGTGTAGGCACAATAAGAACTCGCCTTATTTATTACAATTATAACGAGTTATAAGTAGGGATAAACAATTTAACTAATATAATTAAGATTGATAAAACTAGCAGATATCTCCGTTTCACGCAAGTAGTGTAGAATGAGGCGTTCTGTGACATGCTCCCCCCCCC